>JAPXFY010000012.1:94386158-94418658 GCA_030674185.1 Monoplex corrugatus | reverse complement strand
GATGAATTTCTTCTTTTCTGTCACACCAGACAATATACAGCGCCTCTTGATTCGCACCATTGAGTGTTACTCGGACATTAAGAACTGGATGACGTTCAACAAACTTCAGCTTAATGACGACAAGACAGAAGCTATCCTCATTGGCACCCGTCAGAAAATTTCTCAGCTGCCTCCTCTTTTTCTCCCATTATGTAACACATCAGTCCCAATTTCTGATTCAGCTAAAAACCTTGGTGTCTGCGTTGACTCTACCCTCTCCATGAACAACTTTGTTTCTCAAACTGCCAGATCTTGCTACTATCATCTCCATCGTATAAGCCTGATCAGGAAGTATCTCTCTGTCGAAACAACTGCAAAACTCGTTCTCTCCTTCATAATGTCTCGCATTGACTATTGCAATTCACTCCTGTCTGGTCTTCCTGCCTCCACCATTCACATCCTGCAGCGTATTCAAAACAATGCTGCACGCCTTGTACTAAAAAAGAAAAAAGCTGACCACATATCTCCTCTCCTGGCACAACTTCACTGGCTCCCTGTATCAAAGCGCATACAGTAAAAACTAGACACCATGTGCTACAAAAGCCTCAGTTACGCAGCCCCCGATTACCTGTCAAGCCTACTTGAGATCTATGTTCCCTCACGTACCCTCCGCTCTGCCTCCGATCCTCTGACTTTTCGCTTTCCACGCACTAAGCTCAATACCTTCTCTGTTTCTGGTCCACTCTCCTGGAACAAACTTCCTCTCTCTGTCCGTCAGCAACCTACTTTTGTCTCCTTCAAGTCCGCTCTCAAAACTCACCTTTTCTCCTCTGCATAAAATCCTGACCTCACTCAATCCCCTCTGCAGCCTGTCTCCACTCGGAGGGGAATCACATTGTAATATATAATTGTATATAATATGCTCTCTATAATTTTCCATTGCTTTTATTCTTTCTCTCCATTTTAGCCGTGTGCGTGTGCGTGTGCGTGTGCGTGTGCGTGCGTGCGTGTGTGTGTGTGTGTGTGTGTGTGTGTGTGTGTGTATGTGTGTGTGTGCGTGCGTGCGTGCGTGTGTGTCTGTTTTAGCGCTTAGATTTGATTTTATCAAGATTTTGCGCTATACAAATAAAATATTGTATTGTATTGTATTCTTTGTTTCTGCCTTATTCCTTTGCTTTTTGTCATGTCTTCTATCATTTTCTGTCTTAATGGTTCATTCACCTATATGTGTTCGATAAAGTCTTACGTACTTTTTCCTAGGACTGATAATTGGGCACATTTAATTAAGTGCATTTTTGACTCTAGGGAAGTGAGATATCGGAAGCAATTTTAGGTAATTAAACCCGTATTTTTTATATGTTCCGGTGTTCTTAGATATGCTTAAATTTGTATTCAGGTGTGTTTTTTAAATCCCCTGTACGATAAGTTGGACGGAGTGGTCAACGCCAGGGGCATGTCCTTAGATTATGTGCACTAATGCAGTGATATGTGTACTTCATTTTCTTTTCCCTTCCTTTTTCCTGTCGGAAGTTTTATATGTTTTGAAGCAGTTGTAGCCCTGATATGGCTCTACAGTCGGCTGGGCTTTAAACAACAATAATAATTTGTTATACAATCATGGTTTAATATATAATATTGACTTTGGTGTCCCGAATGTAGACTTGACCCATTACACTGTTATAATTATTGCTTTACACTGATTATAAATTTTATTATCAAACAACAATAATAATTTGTTATGCAATCATGGTTTAACATATAATATTGACTTTGGTGTCCCTTATGTAGACCTAACTCATTACACTGTTACAATTATTGTTTTACACTGACTATATATTTTATTATCAGACTCAAAGAGAGGTTTACACAAATCTCTAGATAATTATCCTACATTATTGTACTTGTTGGAAACTTAAAGTCAATAAAAATACACCTAGGTGATGGTTTTTAACAGACGAAATAGTCCTCGTGATGTCTTTTATATCATCATCATCATCATCATCATCATCATCAGGTGCCCTGCCGCATGGCGTTGGCGACCATGGACTTCCAACCATCTCTATCTCTCGTTGCCCCCAGCATCTGCCCCACCCTCCTCATCCCCAGCCACTCTGCAAGTCCGTCCAGCATTCTCACTCTGGGTCTACCTGGTGCTCTTTTTCCTCCAGCTTCCCCGTTGTGACCAGCTGCTCCAAATCCCCCTTCCTCATAAAATGGCCTATAAATGTTGCCTGTCTTTTCCTAATCTTCCTTATGAGTGATCTACTTGTGTCTGCCTCCATCAAGACTGTCTTGTCTTTTATAATGCACTGTAAAAACATCGAAAATGTAAACACGCTGAAATACTTTGGGATACAATTTTGTCGAACCGGAAAATCTCATATGTTAAAAAAAATGTACACGATCAAGCTCAGAAAGCTAAGTTTTGTTTTTGACTCTATTGCACACAACCAGTGATCAAGATCTGCGTGTCTAAGTCGTTCTTAAGTTGTCTAGTACTACTGTTGTACCTACACTACTGTATGGGTGTGAATGATGGGGGTGTGAGGAGTTAACTCACACACACATAGAGAGAGAGAGAAAGAGAGAGAGAGAGATAGAGAGAGAGAAAGAGAGATAGAGAGATAGATATATAGAGATAGAGAGAGAGATATATATAGAGATAGATAGATAGAGATAGAGAGATAGATAGATAGAGATAGATAGATAGAGATAGAGAGAGAAAGAGAAAAAAAGAGAGAGAGATAGACAGAGATAGAGATAGATAGATAGAGAGATAGGGATAGAGAGAGAGAGATAGAGATAGAGAGAGAGAGAGAAAGAGAGAGAAAGAGAGAGATAGAGAGAGAGAGAGATAGAGATAGAGATAGAGAGATATAGAGATAGAGAGATAGAGATAGATAGAGATAGAGATGAATAGATAGAGATAGAGAGAGATAAATAGATAGAGATAGAGAGAGATGAATAGATAGAGAAGAGAGAGAGAGATAGAGATAGTGAGATAGAGAGAGAGAGAGAAAGAGAGAGAGAGAAAGGGAAAGAGAGAAAGGGAAAGAGAGAGAGAGAAAGAGAGAGAAAGAGAGAGAGAGAAAGAGAGAGAGAGAAAGAGAAAGAGAGAGAAAGAGAGAAAAAGAAAGAGAAAGAGAGAGAGAGAAAGAGAGAGAGAAAAAAAGAGAGACAAAGACAGAGAGAGAAAGAAGAGAGAGAGAGAGAGAGAGAGAGGGAGATAGAGAGAAAGAGAGAGATAGATAGAGATAGAGAGATAGAGATAGTGAGATAGAGAGAGAAAGAGAGAGAGAATGAGAGACAGAGAGAGAGAGAAAGACAGAGACAGAGACAGAGACAGACAGACACAGAGAGACAGAGACAGAGAGAGAAAGACTTTTCTTTACCTCTTTGGAATAGAAAATACGAAAACCATTTGATCACAATCATATTTTATTACCTACCCTTGGACAGGAAGCCAGGAGACCGGCATAACAATAGGACAACAAAATGAAATATAAGAGATGTGGGATTTATGTGCTTTAACCTTTGTATTCATTTGGACTGAATTGTGTTTCTAAATCTGATTGAATTTCCTGATAGAAGAGTCGTCAGAAAGCGTGGGCAATGATGAATGGCAAGACAGATAAAAAGAGGGACAGACATCATGATAGAAATAAAGACAGAGAGATAGCAAAAATAATCATAGACAAACAGACAGACAGACAGATAGACAGACATATAGCAAAAATAATCATAGACAAACAGACATACAGACAGATAGACAGACAGACAGATAGCAAAAATAATCATAGACAAACAGACAGACAGACAACTAGACAGACAGACGGACAGATAAATAGATAGGTAGGTAGATAGATAGATAGATAGATAGATAGATAGATAGATAGAAAGATAGACAGACAGATATATAGATATATAGATAATAGACAGACAGATAGATAAATAGACAGACAGACAGATAGATAGATAGATAGATAGATAGACAGACAGACAGATAGATAGATAGATAGATAGATAGACAGACAGACAGACAGACAGATAGATAGATAGACAGACAGACAGACAGCCAGATAGATAGATAGATAGATAGGCAGGCAGGCAGGCAGACAGACAGACAGACAGATAGACAGACATGTAGATAGATAATCAATACTCACACACACATATACATACATACACACACACACACATACATACACACACATACACACACAAACACACACATACACACACACACACACACACACACACACACACACACACACACATACACACACACATACGCACACACTACACACACAAACACATACACGCACATACACATACATACGCACACACACACAAACACGCACGGACACACACGAACACACACACACACACACACACACACACACCACACACACACACACACACACACATACACACAGACACACACACACAGACAACACACAGCAACCACAAACATACAAAAATACATATCATCATACACATACAGCATAATCATACATACATACATGCATACATACAGCATCACATACATACATCATACAACTACATACACACATACATACATACACATACATACATACATATATACATACATATATACATACTGTCACAAGCAGACTATGACAATGGTATTTAAGGGTTGCAACTCTTGTACAGCAGGGACTGTTAGGAGTTAATTACCTCCCTTTTGTTTACGGGTTTTCTTTTTTGGTCTAGAGAGTAGCTAGCCAATTTCCGGTTGGCTGGGTGAGTGTTGGTTTATTATATTTAGTTAATAATAAATGATATAAATTGATGAGTCAATAAGGTGAATAAAGGGGAAGGAGGTGTGACGCCTGTGACGTCAAAATCTTCAGATGGAGGAGTCCATCTACCTCATTAGCATAGGTATAGATCGACGGTTGAGGTCGATCGTTCTTATGCAGAAAGTTAAGATTTCCCCCTCTAGATCTAGCGCTTTGGACTAGCCAAAGAACTTGTTTTGGGGGAATTGTCACTGTGGCGGGAGTCTCGCCACAGCCAGTGTGGGATAGGAGCATTAGATCTAACTGTTTAGTACATGTACATATTGTACTGTGTGCTGAATGTAGATTCAGCTAGGGGCAGGGTTCTGCCAAGGAACGGATTCGTTCAACAGGTGTGGTTGGGAGTGAACCAGCCTGGGCAAGTGCTGCTGAAGGAACTATATTTTTCTTGTGATGGTGGTGGATGTAATTGTGTCGTGGACAATTATTCCCTGGAGTAAGGGTCTGTGATAATCCACAGGAGAGATTGGTAAGGAAATTTAGATCTTTTTGTTGTTGTTATTATTGATGTTGGTGTGTGGATGTTTTGGTTGAGTGTTATAAATATTAAGGTTTAATTTCTTTTTTCCCTTATAGGTGTGGTGTAGGCTGAGTTGAGCTTGGGTGGTTAATGCACACATAGAGGGAATACTTTTGTTTATGTAAGTTTGTTATAAGAGTTAATAAATTATTTTGTGTTGTTAAATATTGATTGTTTAGTGTAATGTTGTTGATGGGGGGAGCTGAAGTTCCCTTTCCAATGACTTTGTCTGAGCCACCAACTGGTGATTCAGACAAGGTATGGGGGAGTGTGTGTGACAGGGGAGAGTAACTAGAATGCTCTTCCCCAGATCCAGCAGTATCCAGTACACTCCAGTAGCGGACCAGTGGTGTCCAGTACTCCCCAGTATCCAGTACCAGTATTCAATGGACGAGAGCTGAAGCGTACGACCGGAGGGGCACCAGGGGAGGCAGTGTAACAGTGGCGATCACCGGGGTTTCCGGGCAGCAACACAGCTAAGTGAAGCTGACTGACATTGAGGGGCTATTATGTCATTGAAGCTGGCAATGATGACTTTGTAGGGCAATGTCGAATGTGTGTGTGATGTAGGGAAACCATCCTTTGAATTTAAGTAGACTTTGTGTGTGAGTGTGGAAGAGTGGGTGAAAGGAAAATGTTTTTCTTTTGCCTTAGTTTTTTTTTGGGGGGTTCTGTTGATTAGAAATAAATGTTGGGATTTGAACATATAGACTGGTCTTTTTGTACAGTTCAGTTATATGGTGGGTTGATGGATCTGTTTCGGTAGGTTTGGTTGATGGTGTATGGGATGAACGGAAGGTGGTTTGGTTGTGTAATGGTAGTGTGGTGTTGGTTTTACTGTGTGTGAATGATTCCAACTCTGTGTGCAAAAACCTAAATGTGAAGTGCTCATACTAAGATTGTATAGTATGTCCAGTCGCTAGCAATCCCTAGATGGTATTAAGCTGGCGGTTTGTGACACATACATACATATATACATACATACACACAAACATATACATACATATATACATACATACATACATACTTACATATATACATACATACAGATATACATATTCATACATACATACACACATAGGCCTACATACATACATACATAATACATACGTACGTATATACATACATACATACAGATACACAATACACAGAAACAATTGAAAACGATAGTGGTTCTTCAACGACTGTTAGCTCTGTGTGGAACAAACTGCTGATATCTACATAACGTAGCAACCATTCAAAGTGAAAAGTGTAAAAGTCATTTAAAGTTTTTCTTTGAAGATAAATGTCTGCACTTTCCAGTCTGTAATCCAGCCTTTGTGCTTCAGTTACACACCGTTGGGTGTAAAGTGTTTGATGGAAAACTGTTAAGCCTATATCATCTGGTGTATTTCCCTTCCCTCTGTGTGTGTGTGTGTGTGTGTGTGTGTGTATATGTGTGTGTGTGTGTGTGTGTGTGTATCACTGTATGTGTGTTTATGTGTGTGTGTGAGTGTATGTGTGTGTGTATGTGTGTGTGTGTATGTGTGTGTGAGTACGTGTGTGTGTGAGTGTGTGTGTGCGTGTGTGTGTGTGTGTTTCTGTGTGTATGTGTGTGTGTTTAAGTGTGTGTATGTGTGTGTGCGCGTGTATGTGTGTGTGTGTATATATGTGTGTGTGTGTGTTTGTATGTGTGTGTGTATATATGTGTGTGTGTATGTGCATGAGTGTGTGTGTCTGTGTATAGGGTGGAGGGATGGAATGGGGGTGGGTGGGAGGTGGGTACTGCACGAACGCTTCCATTGAAACAGAAATGTCAGCTGTAAGTTATTGACAGTAGGAGGAATAGGAGACATGTGACCTCTGGATTGTGACCCATTTTTGCAGTCAGTCATATAAATGAATTGCATCTTTTAAAATATCATTCATTTCCTGTGTTTCTTTCTTTCTTCTTTCTTTCTTTTTTTCTTTCTTTTCTTCTTTTTTCTTTTCTTTCTTTCTTTTTTTTCTTTTCTTTCTTTCTTTTTTTTCTATCTCTCTTTCTTTCTTTTTTTCTTTCTTTTCTATCTATTTCTTTCTTTCTTTCTTTTATCTTTCTATCTTTCTCTATCTTTCTTTCTTTCTATCTATCTATCTTTCTTTCTTTCTTTCTTTCTTTCTTCTATTTCTTTCTTTCTATCTTTCTTTCTTTCTTTTCTATCTTTCTTTCTTTCTTTCTATCTTTCTTTCTTTCTTCTTTTTCTTTCTTTCTTTCTTTCTTTCTATCTTTCTTTCTTTCTATCTTTCTTTCTTTCTTTCTTTCTATCTATCTTTCTATCGTTTCTTTTCTTTGTTTCTATCTATCTTTCTTTCTTTGTTTCTATCTATCTTTCTTTCTTTCTTTTTTCCCTTTCTTTCTTTCATTCATTCTTTCTTTCTTTCATTCATTCTTTCTTTCTTTCCTTTTACCTTTCTGTCTTTGTCTTTCTTTCTTTCTTTCCTTCTTTCTTTCTTTCTTTCTTACTTTCTTTTTTTCCTTTCTGTCTGTCTTTCTTTCTTTTTACCTTTCTGTCTGTCTTTCTTTCTTTCCTTCCTGCTTTCTTTCTTTCTTTCTTTCTTTCCTTCCTTCTTTCTTTCTTTCCTTCCTTCTTCCTTTCTTTCTTTCTTTTTACCTTTCTGTCTGTCTTTCTTTCTTTCCTTCCTTCTTTCTTTCTTTCCTTCCTTCTTTCTTTCTTTCTTTCTTTCCTTCCTTTCTTTATTTTTTCTTTCTTTCTATCTATCTTTCTTTCGTTCTTTATCTGTCTATTGTTTGTACCTAAGCTTAGCATACAATTACCAAGCCATACCTTATTGATTACAGTGTGTACCTCTTTTTCTGTCTATCTGTCTGTCTGTCTGCCTCTGTCTGTCTCTGTCTGCCTGCCTGCCTCTGTCTGTCTGTCTGCCTCTGTCTACTGTGTCTGTATCAGTGTATGCCTCTGTCTGCCTCTGTCTACTGTCTGTCTGCCTCTGTCTACTGTCGGTCTGCCTCTGTCTACTGTCTGTCTGCCTCTGTCTGCCTCTGTCTGTCTGCCTCTGTCTACTGTCTGTCTGCCTCTGTCTACTGTCTGCCTGCCTCTGTCTACTGTCTGTCTGCCTCTGTCTACTGTCTGTCTGCCTCTGTCTACTCTCTGTCTGCCTCTGTCTGTCTCTGTCTGCCTCTGTCTCTCTGTCTGTATGCCTCTGTCTGTCTCTGTCTGTATGCCTCTGTCTGTCTCTGTCTGTCTCTGTCTGTCTGTATGTATGCCTCTGTCTGTCTGTCTGTCTGTCTGTCTCTGTATGTCTGTCTGCCTCTGTCTGTCTGCCTCTGTCTGTCTGCCTCTGTCTGTCTGTCTGCGCCTGTCTGTCTGTCTGTCTGGCCTGTCTGTCTGTCTGTCTGTCTGCGCTGTCTGTATGCCTCTGTATGTCTGTCTGTATGTCTGCGCCTGTCTGTATGCCTCTGTATGTCTGTCTGTCTGTCTGTCTCACCCTCTCCTTCTCTCTCCCTCCCTCCACCCCCCCCCCCCCCCCACTAGTATGACCATTCGCACTCGATAGATCATAGTTTTCCCATGTTTCAATATCATACGCACATATATAATATATATATATATATATATATATATATATATATATATATATATATATACATGTGTGTGTGTGTGTGTGTGTATGTGTTTGTGTGTGTGTATGTGTTTGCGTGTGTGTGTTTGTGTGTGTGTGTGTGGATGTTTGTGTGTGTTCGTGTGTGTGTGTATGTGTATATACACGTATTATATGTCTGTGCATACGCTTGTATTAGACATTTATACGAATGGCTATTTTGTCTGTAACTACCACTTTGGCCCCTTGTTATGTGCTCAATATTTGCTGTTTGTGTTTGCCTTGCTCATGATTTGTTATTTACATTTTATGATTCATTCTTATTTCTGTTAATCTGTTACTTTATATCTTATTGTAATATTGTGCGTGTAACACGACAAGGCCTAGCTGCCAGGTAGGTCAAGGTAGGATCTATTGATACGCAATTAAAGTGATTTGAAGTTTAAATTCAAAGTTTGTTTATCGGTTTGTGTGTGTCTGTTCCTTTACCTCACACAAACTCGTTTATTTGACCTTTACACGCATCCATCTATTTCCATAAAAATGCTGAACAATGCATATACGATTACATGTTTTCATCACAGAGGAGGTACATGACAATGATGAAGGAACAAACAGTTGAAGAAGAATTGCGAAGAAGAAGAAGAATTGCGAAGAAGAAGAATTGCGAAGAAGAAGAAAAAGAAGAATTGCGAAGAAGAAGAATTGCGAAGAAGATGAAGAAGAAGAATGCCAAGAAGAAGAAGAATGCCAAGAAGAAGAAGAATGCCAAGAAGAAGAAGAAGAATGCCAAGAAGAAGAAGAAGAATTGCGAAGAAGAAGAAGAATTGCGAAGAAGAAGAATGCGAAGAAGAAGAATGCGAAGAAGAAGAATGCGAAGAAGAAGAATTGTGAAGAAGAAGAATGCCAAGAAGAAGAAGAAGAATGCCAAGAAGAAGAAGAAGAATGCCAAGAAGAAGAAGAAGAATTGCGAAGAAGAAGAATGCCAAGAAGAAGAAGAAGAATGCCAAGAAGAAGAATTGCGAAGAAGAAGAATGCCAAGAAGAAGAAGAAGAATGCCAAGAAGAAGAAGAATGCCAAGAAGAAGAAGAAGAGAATGCCAAGAAGAAGAAGAAGAATGCCAAGAAGAAGAAGAAGAAATGCAAGAAGAAGAAGAATGCCAAGAAGAAGAAGAATGCCAAGAAGAAGAAGAAGAATGCCAAGAAGAAGAAGAAGAATGCCAAGAAGAAGAAGAATGCCAAGAAGAAGAAGAAGAATGCCAAGAAGAAGAAGAAGAATGCCAAGAAGAAGAAGAATGCCAAGAAGAAGAAGAATGCCAAAGAAGAAGAAGAATGCCAAGAAGAAGAAGAAGAATGCCAAGAAGAAGAATGCCAAGAAGAAGAAGAAGAATGCCAAGAAGAAGAAGAAGAATGCCAAGAAGAAGAAGAATGCCAAGAAGAAGAAGAAGAATGCCAAGAAGGAAGAAGAATGCCAAGAAGAAGAAGAAGAATGCCAAGAAGAAGAAGAGAAGAATGCGAAGAAGAAGAATTGCGAAGAAGAAGAATGCCAAGAAGAAGAATGCCAAGAAGAAGAAGAAGAATGCCAAGAAGAAGAAGAAGAATGCCAAGAAGAAGAAGAAGAATGCAAAGAAGAAGAATTGCGAAGAAGAAGAATGCGAAGAAGAAGAATGCGAAGAAGAAGAATTGCGAAGAAGAAGAATGCCAAGAAGAAGAAGAAGAATGCCAAGAAGAAGAAGAATGCCAAGAAGAAGAAGAAGAATGCCAAGAAGAAGAAGAATGCCAAGAAGAAGAAGAAGAATGCCAAGAAGAAGAAGAAGAAGAAGAAAGAAGAAGAAGAATGCCAAGAAGAAGAAGAAGAAGAAGAAATATCAGGATCAAAGGAATAATGTCAAGGACGATACAAAACGACACAGCTAATCACACAATCGATTTTCTTGTCCAAGTGTTCTTTTGAATTGAAAGACAGAATGAGAGTCAGGCAATCAGACACTGTTAATTGAAGAGCTTTACATTTCTCAATGATTTTGGACATGTCAAACGTTTTATAGTGAAGGAAGAAACAAGCTGGTCTTGACTCAGACATGAGTTTGGCCGTCTGCAGTTTTCTATCTGCCTGTATGTCTGTCTGTTTGTCTGTCTCTCTGTCTGTCTGTCTGTCTGCATGTCATTCTGTATAAATTATTTCTGTTTGTCTGTCTGTCTGTCTGCATGTCATTCTGCATAAATTATTTATGTCTGTCTGTCTGTATGTATGTCTGTCTGCATGTCATTCTGTATAAATTAGTTCTGTCTGTTTCTTGTTTGTGTTTTTCATTTTAGTACATTTTGTTTGTTTTGTTGTGGTATTTCGATTAAGAAAAAATTACTATACAAACATATATATTATATATATATATATATATATATATATATATATATATATATATATATATAAACCCATGTACATGTACATATATGTAAATATATATATGTATATATATATGAATCTATGTATATATGTATATATATATAAATATATGTATATATACATATGTGACCTTCCATCACGGAATGAGTCGCTTGACCACTGGCAGCGTTTTGCACAATGGGGCAAAATAAGCGAGAGGGGTGTCAGGGCTCGTTATGGAGTTGTTGATTTTAGCGGATGCCGGAACACTTCCTACACATTCTACATTCAATAAATTACGCATATTGTGGGTTCTTTCTTAGTGAAAAAGCTATTTGCATTACCCTACCCAACATGCTGATGCTGAACTTTCACTTTCATTTTTCTTGATTTTCTCAAAACTGTATTTCGGAAGAGTGCCATGTTTGGAAGGCTGTACCTCAGGTATTTATTGCCCGATTTTAAAATGGTTTTCTTCATTAGAAAGAGCAGTAAATGTACATTTAGAAGCAATAAAAAAGTGAAAACTGCCTGAAGTGGACAAGTGACTCATTTCGTGGTGGAAAGTCACATATATGTATACATATATATATATATATATATATATATATATATCATCATCATCATCATCATCAGGTGCCTTGCCGCATGGTGTTGGGGATCATGGACTTCCATCTGTCTATCTCTTGTTGCTTCAAGCATATCTTCCACCCTTTTTATCCCCAGCCATTCTGCAAGTCCGTCTAGTATCTTCTCCCTGGATCTACTTGGTGCTCTCTTTCCCGCCAGCTTTCCTGTTGTGACCAGGTGCTCTAATTTCCCTTGCCTCGTAAAGTGGCCTACAAATGTTGCCTGTCCTTTCCTAATCTTCCTTATGAGTGATCTACTTGTGTTTGCCTCCATCAAGACTGTCTCGTTGGTTTTGTTTGCTGTCCATGGAACTCTCAACATTCTTCTTAGAAACCACATCTCGGCTGCCTCAATCCTGCTCTGGCTTTGCTTGCTGACTGTCCGCGCTCACAACCGTACAACAGTATTGATTCTTTACAACATTCAAGAACTCTCTTCCTGATGTTAATTGATAGGCATCTGTTGGTAAGAATGTTTTTCATCTTCTTGAATGCTGTTTTGGCTTGGCCGATTCTGTTGACTATTTCTGATGTGCATCTGCTGTCTGGTGAAATGATCGTTCCCAGGCATTTAAATACCTGGGAACGATATATATATATATGTATATATATATATATATATATATATATATATATATATATATATATATATATATATATATAAAATATATTCAAATTTGTGTGTGTTTGTGCTTGTATGTGTGCAAGTGTGCGCGCGCGCGCGCGCGCGCGTGTGTGTGTGTGTGTGTGTGAGAGAGAGAGAGAGAGAGACAGACAAACAGACAGACAGATGATCAGAATCTAATCTACAAGCCATAAAGCTGTTCTCTTTCTGCAATAATACGCTTGAAGGTTAAATGTGTGACTGATTCAATTGTATGCTTTGTTGTAACCTGTAAGTAGACACTGCGTTGTTTAAATCAAATTGTTCCCAACAGAGTTCATGAAAAAAAAACAACCCCAAGTTGATGAGAACAGAAACCTTCACGCAGACAGTTTTTGTTTTCAATGTTCTATACAGTAAATATTCAAATATTTTATGCATTTTTGTGTACTGATTGCCTTAACGTAAAGTTGAACAAACAAGAATTTTAAAATGTTTTCTTGTACTTTTGCATCCTTCAGCAATGGACAAAAAGCACACGCTTTATCTTGATAGATAGAGAGGGAGAGAGGGATGGAGAAAGGGGAAAGAGAAAGAGAGAGAGGGAGAGAGTGACAGACAGAGACAGAGAGGGGAGAGAGAGGCAGACAGACAGACAGACAGAAAGAGACAGAGTGATAGATAGATAGATAGATAGATAGAGAGAGGAGAGAGAGAGGTAGAGACAGACAGACAGACAAAGAGAGAGAGAGAGAGAGAGACAGGCAGACAAACAGACAGAGAGAGAGACAGGCAGACAAACAGACAGAGAGAGAGACAGACAGAGAGAGAGAGACAGGCAGATATACAGACAGACAGACAAGTAAACAGACAGAGAGACAGACAGAGACAGGCAGACAAACAAACAGACAGACACAGACAGATAGACAGACAGACAGGCAGACAGACAGAGAGAGAGAGAAAGACAGACAGGTAAACAGACAGAGGCAGAGAGAGAGAGAGAGAGGGGGGGGGGGGGGGAGGAAGAGGGCAAGATTCCAACAGCACAGACAATATAAGAAAGAGAGGTTTAACGAGAGAAAGACACAGAAACCGAAGTGGAGAAATGCAGAACTACAGAGACAGAGAGGATTTGCATGTGAAATCATCTTTTATTCAGACAGGTTTACGTCATTCACCGTCTTAACTATCAACTTTTCCTCAATTCATAAGCAGAAAGGTCATCTGAAATTAAAATCGCACATTATCTGCTCTCTATTTATTCTTGGTATCCTCATTTCTGAGACAAAAACTGAGCACCAGAAAATGGATTCCCTAATCAGTGATATTCTGTGCCTCTTTGTTTCTTTTTCTTTCTGTCTTTTCTTTTGAAAAATCCCTCTCTTTTTTGTCTGTCTGTCTCTCTCTTTCTCTCAGTCTCTCTCTGTCTTTGTCTGCTCTGTTTTTCTCTGTCTTTCATTACATCTCTGTCTATGTCTCTGCCTCTCTTTGTGTCTCTCTGTCTTTGTCTCTGCCTCTGGCTCAGCCTCTCTCTCTCTCTCTCTACTCTCTCTCTCCCTCTCTATCTCTCTCTCTGTCTCTGTCTCCAAGAAGAATGCGAAGAAGAAGAAGAAGGAAGAAGATTGCGAAGAAGAAGAAGAAGAAGAAGAATTGCGAAGAAGAAGAAGAAGAAGAATGCGAAGAAGAAGAAGAAGAATGCGAAGAAAGAAGAAGAAGAAATGCGAAGAAGAAGAAGAAGAAAAAGGAAGAATGCAGAAGAAGGAGAAAGAATGCGAAGAACAACAACAAAGAAGAAGAAAACACAGAAAGAGGAATATGAATGAAGAACAAATATACAGAACAACTAGGACAGAACAACAGATGGTATAAAACAAAAATGTTGTGTACCAACGTTGTAAAATAAATAGCTAGGATATTGAAACAAACCACTGAATGTGAAAAGAAATATAAAGGAAAATTAAACACAACAACAACAAAATGACAACATCAATTGTCAACAATAGAACAGCATATGCTGAAAGAGATCGGGCGTCCTAGGATGACCAAACGACATAAACAGGACATACCCCCGAGGACAAAAATGTCCACGTCACATAAGTTCCGGACAGCCTGGCCAGTGAGATCATGTATGGAAAAGTTTATATACAGGGGGATGAAAAAGTAGGTGTACAGTAAATATCACATCATTATTGTAATGCTTAATTCATTAACATTATTAGCACATGAAGTTACTTGGCCTTATTTTCGATATTTTCAGTGTCATTAATTATATTTTATCGTAACTAATAACATGCATGTATCCTAACTTTTACATTTAAAAAAAAAAATTTGCAGGTAAAGGTGCAATTTAATTTAGATCTAAGCGGCAATTTAATTTAACCATGGCTGGTTATTTGACAGACGAGGAGCGCAAATGGATTTTAAAACAATACAGGAAGACAGATGAACTTCTTTTGGGGGGATATTTAAAGGAAAGGGTTTTCGCACGCACGCAAAACGCGCACTGTTAATGACATGATTCAGTTCATCTTGCAGGCTTGTCAAGAAATTGATGCTGAAAAAGATCTTTGTGCTAGAGTATGCATGAGTGTCCGCTCTCGATTAGAGGAGTGTGTGAATACCTACGGCAAGCAGTTTGAGTATCTGAGGGATTAAGGCTGTGCTTGTTATTACATGTATATGCAATATTCATTGTTTGTATAATAAATGCAATGAGTATTGTACGTGTTTTCTTTTTTCATAACTGTATACCTACTTTTGCACCCCCCTGTATAATACCATGATCTTATGTATAAAACAGCTGAAGGTAGAGTTGTCCTTTTTCCCATAGCCTGACTCCTGTTAGAACAGCTTCCATGCGAATTTCTCACAGTTCGATTGTAAGAGCAATTTGGAGGTTTGTGCCAATTAGAAGAAATTCAGGGCATCATTACAGCAGTAGTATCTGGCAGACTGAGGTCTGGAACTAAATTGATTCTCTTAGTCCCCTGGCCTGTAATAACACAGCCCGAAGTGAGAGGTATGAAAGGATGGAGTTTGCCAGCTAGGAATGGTGCTACCAGCTGTCTGAAAGAAGGGGAAAAATGGAAGACAGAAAAAACTGTGGAATTGTGCTGGCTGTAAATGAACGTGAATTATGTCGGCGGGCGCAAGAGAGGATCTTGTGTACTTGGATAAGACGTTTTAATGTCTGTTTACTTTTGCCTGATTCAGATAACCCTAGATGTGTGTAAGTAAAGCTGGTGGATAGGGTGAGGGAGTCAAACGGTTAAGTTAGACCCATGCAGAGCCATCTGACTGGACGGATTGTGTATCACAGCAACATTTACAGGCCATTTTATGAGGAAGGGGATTTGGAGCACCTGGTCACAACGGGAAAGCTGGAGGGAAAGAGAGCACCGGGTAGACCCAGGGAGAGAATGCTGGACGGACTTGCAGAGTGGCTGGGGACGATGGGGGTGGGAGAGATGCTAGGGGTAACGAGAGATAGAGACAGATGGAAGTCCATGATCGCCAATGCCATGCGGCAGGGCACCTGATGATGATGATGATGGGCAACATGTTGAACCAGTCTCCGTCAGCATAGATATTGCCCCTAACGTTCTAAACCAGTTCGGATATGTGGTGCACACAGACACAGACACACACACACACACACACACACACACACACACACAACACACACACACACACACACACACACACACACACACACAACACAGACACACACACACACACACACACACATACACACACACAGACACACACACACAAACACACACATACACATACACATGCATGTAAATATCCACCACTACCATCATCACCACTACCGACACAACGACGACGATGATGACGACGACGACCGCCGCCACCCACCACCACCACCACCACCACCACAACAACAACAAACAGCGACAACAAAAAACAACAACGACAGCACTTACAAAACAGTAAAAGTTTATCAAATCGTGTCTGTTTCAATCAACTCTATCATTCATGGAAGAAACAGCATGCAGACAAAATATAGGAATACATTTGATTTGCCTTTCAAAAACTTTTTTAAAAGAAATCTATGATGGTGTGTCTTTCTGTAAATCCTCTGAATGCCTACAGATATGTATCTAGTTGTTTACACTTTGAATGTCTACAAACATGTTTGGCTATATACAAGATACAAGATACAATATTTTATTTAGCCCAGAACATCACAATGGGAAATTGTTTTGGCATTCGCATTAATACACATACAGGAACAAGAACGCATAAACAAATGTACACACATGCTCTTACTCTCTCTCTCACTCTCTCTTTCACCCCTCCCCCACCCTCTCCCTCCCCTCATCTCTCTCCCCCTCCCTCCTTGTCGAACACAATATCAAAGATTATGATTAATTCTAAAAATGTACGGTTAAAAAAGCACATCATAAGAGTCATATGCCCTTCGAATGCCTCAAATGAATCTATTTATGGGCTCTTTGAATGCGTATAAACATATCTGGCTACAACCTTTTGATTGCTAACAAAAACACACAATTATATGTCCTTTAAATGCCAAAAACATCTAGTTATTTGGCCGTTGAATGATCACAAAGAGATCTAGCTGAGTGTCATTTGGCCGTTGAATGATCACAAACAGATATAGCTGAGTGTCATTTGATTGTCCACTAAATATCTAGTTGTGTTAACTTCAAATGCCAACAAATACATCTTGATGTGTGCCCTATGTTGGCTTTCAAAACATAAGCTGTACATGTATGTCCGTTGATTGCCTACAGCCACACAGTCGTGTCATGTTAAGCACACTACGAAGATAACAGAACATGCCTGCACTGCAGTCATCAGGGCAAACAAGGTCTGAAAGAATGCGAATGAACAAGATAGAGGAAGCACGCAGGAGAGAGAGAGAGAGAGAGAGAGAGAGAGAGAGAGAGAGAGAGAAAGAGAGAGAAAGAGAGAGGAGAGAGATAGAGAAAGGGAGAGGATGAGAGAGAGGGAGAGAGAAAGAGAGGAGAAAGAGAGAGGAGATAGATAGATAGAGAGAGAGAAAGAGAAAGAAAGAGGAGCTAGATAAATATATAGATAGAGAGAGAGAGAGAACGAGAGAGAGGAGATGGATGAGAGAGAGAGAGAGAAAGGAGATAGATAGATAGATAGATAGAGAGAGAAAGAGAAAGACAGAGGAAGAGAGAGGAGAGAGATAAGGAGATAGATAGATAGATAGAGAGAAAGACAGAGGAGATAGATAGAGAGAGAGAGAAAGAAAGAGAGGAGATAGATAGAGAGAGAGAGAAGACAAAGAGAGAGAGAGAGACAGACAAAGAGAAGAGAGAGGAGAGAGAGAGAAGGGGGGGGCAGAGGAAATGGGGCATGGGGGCAGGTCAATACACTGCACAACTCTGCAAAACAGCAAGCAAAATCAAATAAACAAAACAGTCAAGCCATTCTGAAAATCTTCCTATCACATCAAGTAGTAAGGCCGATTCATTTTGACTTTTCCCCCTCTTTTGACAACACTTATTTCAGGAAATCACTATGTATTTTATTTCTTAAGATCACTGTGACTTTGAACAAGCATCAATTGAAATAGAAATAAGCATCAACGTGAAACGAGGATAATGGTTTTCCAACAGTGAAAGCAGAATGAAACACACACACACACACACACACACACACACACACACACACACACATACACGCCATACACACACACAAATACACACAACACACACAATACACACACACACATACACACACACACACACAATACACACAACACACACACAATCACACACACACACACACAATACACACACACATACACACACACACACAATCACACACACACACATCACACAACACACACACATAAAACACACACACACACAATCACACACACACAATCACACACAACACACACACAAAAATCACACACACACACAATCACACACACACACAATCACACACACACACAACACACACACACAATCATACACACACACACAATACACACACACACAATCACACACACACATACACACATAACACACACACACACACACAACATCACACACACATGCACATACACACGTATACACGCATCATTGATAGATATGAAACAATTTCTTTTCTGTCAAAGACATTGAGTATAAGACAAATAACAGATCTCATGAATGTGTAAGAAACACTATTTGCTGAAGCTGTGCGTGCTTCCTAAAATGAATAAAAGGACTCAATAAATTGGACAAAAGATGGGCGTCAGATTAAAGTAAAAAAGACACAGTCTCTAAAACGTATGTCTGAAAATGTCTACACACAATGTTGCTTCTTTCTTTTGAACACTGAAGACAGGAATGTGGATATGTCTCCTGCAGTGCCAGTCTTTATTGAAAACACTGAAGACAGGAATGTGGATATGTCTCCTGCAGTGCCAGTCTTTATTGAAAACACTGAAGACAAGAATGTGGATATGTCTCCTGCAGTGCCAGTCTTTATTGAAAACACTGAAGATAGGAATGTGGATATGTCTCCTGCAGTGCCAGTCTTTATTGAAAACACTGAAGACAGGAATGTGGATATGTCTCCTGCAGTGCCAGTCTTTATTGAAAACACTGAAGACAAGAATGTGGATATGTCTCCTGCAGTGCCAGTCTTTATTGAAAACACTGAAGACAAGAATGTGGATATGTCTCCTGCAGTGCCAGTCTTTCATTAAAAACACTGAAGACAGGAATGTGGATATGTCTCCTGCAGTGCCAGTCTTCATTAAAAACACTGAAGACAAGAATGTGGATATGTCTCCTGCAGTGCCAGTCTTCACTGAAAACAGCTCCCGTGTGATTTGGTCACAGTTTGTTTGTCAGGGCAGTTTGGAAGAATGTGATAGGAATACAATTCACTCCTGTCTGGTCTTCCTGCCTCCACCACTCACATCCTACAGCGCATTCAAAACAATGCTGTACGCCTTGTATTCAAAAAGAAAAAAAGCTGACCACATATATCTTCTCCTGGTACAACTTTACTGGATCCCTGTATCAAAGCGCATACAGTACAAACTAGACACCATGTGCTACAAAAGCCTCAATAACGCAGCCCCCGATTACCTGTCAAGCCTACTTGAGATCTATCTTCCCTCACGTACCCTCCGCTCTGCCTCCGATCCTCTGACTTTTCGCTTTCCACGCACTAAGCTCAATACCTATGGTCAACGAGCCTTCTCTGTTTCTGGTCCACTTTCCTGGAACAAACTTCCTCTCTCAGTCCGTCAGCAACCTACTTTTGTCTCCTTCAAGTCCGCTCTCAAAACTCACCTTTTCTCCTCTGCATGAAATCCTGACCTCACTCAACTCCCTCTGCAGCCTGTCTCCACTCGGAGGGGAATCACATTATAATATATAATTGTATATAATATGCTCTCTATAATTTTCCATTGCTTTTATTTTTTCTCCCCATTTATAGCCGTGTGCGTGTGTGTGTGTGTGTGTGTGTGTGTGTGTGTGTGTGTGTGTGTGTGCGTGTGTGCGTGCGTGCGTGCGTGCGTGTGTGTGCGTGTGTGCGTGTGTGTCCGTTTCAGGCGCTTAGATTTGATTGTATCAAGATTTTGCGCTATATAAATAAAATATTGTATTGTATTGTATTGTATAGTCAGAAGAAATTCAAGGCGCCATTGTGACTGCTCTGTCAGATTGGCTGGGGACCAGAATTAAACTGATTTTGCCGGTGTTGTGTCTTTTATTAAGAGTTCTGAAATTGAAAACAGGAAATGGGTGAGGTAGGCACTGAATTGTGTTGTCGGCTGTCTGCTAAAGATAGGCATGAACATGTTGAAAGCGATGTCTTGTGTAAAGAAAAGTGAATGGTGTTGACAGGATGTGTGTGAACATTTTCTTAACGTGGCTGGAAAGTAACAGTGTCCATTCATGTTTCTTGCCCCCCCCCCCTCCCTATCCCCTCAAAAAGCCTAGTGTATGTCTGTGCAAAGAACAAGATTGAGGCAGCCAAGATGTGGTTTCTAAGAAGAATGTTGAGACAGCAAAGAAAACAAACGAGACAGTCTTGATGGAGGCAGACACAAGTAGATCACTCATAAGGAAGATTAGGAAAAGACAGGCAATATTTATAGGCCATTTTATGAGGAAGGGGGATTTGGAGCACCTGGTCACAACGGGGAAGCTGGAGGGAAAGAGAGCACCAGGTAGACCCAGGGAGAAAATGCTGGACGGACTGCCAGAGTGGCTGGGGACGAGGAGGGTGGAGGAGATGCTTGGGGCAACAAGAGATAGAGGCAGATGGAAGTCCATGATCGCCAACGCCATGTGGCAGGGCATCTGATGATGGTGATGATGTCTGTGCTAGACTAACATCTAGCAACTTTACCAGACATTTCATTTCTGAACTTTAAACTTTCAGGAGCAGTGGGAATCAGTTTCCAACATAACAAATCATTCAGTAACTCCCCTTTGAAATCTGCATCCAACATAACAAATCATTCAGTAACTCCCTTTGAAATGTGCATCCAACATAACAAATCATTCAGTAACTCCCTTTGAAATGTGCATCCAACATAACAAATCATTCAGTAACTCCCTTTGAAATGTGCATCCAACATAACAAATCATTCAGTAACTCCCCTTTGAAATCTGCATCCAACATAACAACTCCCCTTTGAAATCTGCATCCAACATACCCCGGTAACAAATCATTCAATAACTCCCCTTTGAAATCTGCATCCAACATACCCCGGTAACAAATCATTCAATAACTCCCCTTTGAAATCTACATGCTTGTGTGTGGAAGAAACTGTATTGTGAGCATCTCTGTCTCTGTTTCTGTCTTCCTCTGTCTTTCTCATTTTCTGTCTTCTCCTTTGTCTGTGTCTGTCTGTTTCTCTCTGTCGCTGTCCCCGTCTCTGTCTCTCCGTCTTTGTCTGTTTGTGTCTTTATCTCTCAGTTTCTGTTTCTCTGTCTAAGATCACATCAGAGCACAGCAACCTCCAAGAATGACATCACAAATGCACCAGAGCGAATACACAGACACATTCACTCCATCCAGTCATCCCTCTTTCATGTTCTGGTTGTGACATGTCCCCAAGCCACACTTTGCTGCCTCCCGTCATGTAGAACGTTGCTGAAGCTTCTGGAGGCGTGGTCTTTTCCTGGCAGTGCTAATCGTTTGTGTGGTCTGTTTAACCCTTTCAATCCCACACTCTATCCACCAACTGCAAAAACTTAACCCTTTTGCGCCCTTCCCTTATCATCCATCTTCCTGCAGAAAGCTGGTGGATAGGACGAGGGATTCAAAGGGTTAATTTTTTTGCTTCGCTAACATGGTTGACATTTCAGGATGCTGACAGACAGGGTGCAGGAGTCAAAAGGTTAATATGAAGGACTTGACTGTGTGCCCACGAGTACTGTCTTGCTATGAAGGACTTGACTGTGTGCTCATGAGTACTGTCTAAATATGAAGGACTTGATTGTGTGCCCACGAGTACTGTCTAAACATGAAGGACTTGATTGTGTGCCCACGAGTACTGTCTAAACATGAAGGACTTGACTGTGTGCCCATGAATACTCTGTTAATATGAAGGACTTGACTGTGTGCCCACGAGTACTGTCTCAATATGAAGGACTTGACTGTGTGCCCACGAGTACTGTCTCAATATGAAGGACTTGACTGTGTGCCCATGAATACTCTGTTAATATGAAGGACTTGACTCTGTGCCCACGAGTACTGTCTAAACATGAAGGACTTGATTGTGTGCCCACGAGTACTGTCTAAACATGAAGGACTTGACTGTGTGCCCACGAGTACTGTCTAAACATGAAGGACTTGACTGTGTGCCCACGAGTACTGTCTAAATATGAAGGACTTGACTGTGTGCTCACGAGTACTCTCTAAACATGAAGGACTTGACTGTGTGCCCATGAGTACTCTCTAAACATGAAGGACTTGACTGTGTGCCCACGAGTACTGTCTAAACATGAAGGACTTGACTGTGTGCCCACGAGTACTGTCTAAACATGAAGGACTTGACTGTGTGCCCATGAATACTCTGTTAATATGAAGGACTTGACTGTGTGCCCACGAGTACTGTCTCAATATGAAGGACTTGACTGTGTGCCCACGAGTACTGTCTCAATATGAAGGACTTGACTGTGTGCCCATGAATACTCTGTTAATATGAAGGACTTGACTCTGTGCCCACGAGTACTGTCTAAACATGAAGGACTTGATTGTGTGCCCACGAGTACTGTCTAAACATGAAGGACTTGACTGTGTGCCCACGAGTACTGTCTAAACATGAAGGACTTGACTGTGTGCCCACGAGTACTGTCTAAATATGAAGGACTTGACTGTGTGCTCACGAGTACTCTCTAAACATGAAGGACTTGACTGTGTGCCCATGAGTACTCTCTAAACATGAAGGACTTGACTGTGTGCCCACGAGTACTGTCTAAACATGAAGGACTTGACTGTGTGCCCACGAGTACTGTCTAAACATGAAGGACTTGACTGTGTGCCCACGAGTACTGTCTAAACATGAAGGACTTGACTGTGTGCCCACGAGTACTGTCTAAACATGAAGGACTTGATTGTGTGCCCACGAGTACTGTCTAAACATGAAGGACTTGACTGTGTGCCCACGAGTACTCTCTAAACATGAAGGACTTGACTGTGTTCCCACGAGTACTCTCCTAACGCTATTTCGTAAGAGGTCAAGACATAACCCAGCGTCATGTTTGCCCTGGCAGAACAGGCAGGCAGAGGAATCTGATTTCTCTATTTCACTACAATTGCACTGGAGGGCAGGAGGCCATGGCCAGATCTCAGGATGAAGCTGATCCTTATGTGGGCAATATGCACCATGTCATTCCAGCTGACGCGTTCATGGAGTGCACTTTGCCATGTTGTGCATCGATCCTGTGGCCATGCTGGACCGCCATTCTGGGTTCTTCTGGCATGTCTTCTCTATCAAGATCTTGTAGTAACAACATTATACGCTCCCTCTCTCTCTCTCGCTTTCTCTCTCTCTCTCTCTCCCTCTCTCTCTCCTCTCTCTCTCTCTCCTCTCTCTCCTTTCTCTCCCTCTCTCTCATCTCTCTCTTCTCTCTCTTACTCTCTCTCTCTCTCTCTCTTCTCCTTCTCTCTCTCTCTCTCCCCTCTCTCTCTCTCTTCTCTCTCTCTCTCTCCCCTCTCTCTCCTATCTCTCCTCTCTCTCTCTCTCTTCTCTCTCTCTCCTCTCTCTCTCCTCTCTCTTCATCTCTCTCTCCTCTCTCTCTCTCTCTCCGTCTCTCTCTCTCTCCCTCTCTCTCTCTCGCTCTTTCTATCTCTCTTTCTCTCTCCTCTCTCTCTCTCTCCCTCTTTCTGTCTCTCCTCCCCTCTCTCTCTCTTTCTCTCACACACACTTTCTGTTTTCTCTCACTCTCTCTTACTTTCTCTCTCTCTCCCTCTCTCTCTCTCTCTTTCTCTCACACACTCTCTCTGTTCTTCCTTCTCTTACTCTCTCTCTCTCCCTTTCTCTCTTTCTCTCACACTCTCTCTGCTCTTTCTCTCTCTCTCCTTCCTCTCCTCTCCTCTCTCTCCTCTCTCTTTCTCTCACACACACTCTCTGTTCTCTCTCACTTTCTCTCTTACTCTCTCTCCTCACTCTCTCTCTCTCTTTCTCTCACACACAATCTCTGTTCTCTCTCTCACTCTCTCTCTCTTTCTCTCACACACACTCTCTGTTCTCTCTCTCTCGCTCTCTCTCTCTCCCTTCTCTCTCTCTCTCTCTCTCTCTCTCTCTCTCTCCTGTCACTTCCTCTGTGTTAACAATGTGTACACAATTGACGAAACAGACCATGTCAATTCAATGAAGATCATCATCATCATCATCATCAGGTGCCCTGCTGCATGGCGTTGGCGACCATGGACTTCCATCTGTCTCTATCTCTCGTTGCCCCCAGCATCTCCCCCAACCTCCTCATCCCAGCCACTCTGCAAGTCCGTCCAGCATTCTCTCCCTGGGTCTACCTGGTGCTCTCTTCAGATCAGTAACTGTTAGTCAATGGCTGATGCGCTGTGAGTGGACTTACAGAAGTGGAGTGGACTTACAGAAGTGGAGTGGACTTACAGAAGTGGAGTGGACTTACAGAAGGTGGATGGGACAGTAGGAAAGAGCAAGTGGGGAAGGAGAGGTGGTTGAAACACAATGACAATTTGTTGATTGTTTGAGTGTTCGATTGGCTAGTTGATTAGCGATTGATTTTAATTGATGAATTAAGCATTGATCTTTATTTCACACTAAAGAAATTTAAAAGATAAAGTCCACCTCAGAACCAGGGACACATTTTCAATATGACTATGAGCCATCACCTTAGAGAACATCATGATGAGGTTACAGTGACAATGACGAAATGAATGAGATTCATCCAGTGTAGAAACTAAAGCCACCGAAACGTTTCTAAACGTGCATGGGGAGTACTTCTTCAGTTTGGGTTACATTGTTCATTGGGTTAATATTGTTCATCGAGTTAATATTGTTCATTGGGTTAATATTCTTCATTGGGTTAAAATTCTTCATTGGGTTAAAATTCTTCATTGGGATAATATTCTTCATTGGGTTAATATTCTTCATTAGGTTAATATTCTTCATTAGATAAAACTTTTGGTGAAAGAGACACAGGGTGATTTTGGAAAAGTATACTGCATCGCACAATATCATCATCATCATCATCAGGTGCCCTGCCGCATGGCATTGGCAATCATGGACTTCCATTTGTCCCTATCTCTCGTTGCCCTAGCATCTCCCCACCCTCCTCATCCCCAGCCACTCTGCAAGTCCGTCCAGCATTTTCGCAGAATATATCGGTTACTTACAGTAAGTGTCCGTTTTCATTAACTTACAAAAGAAGAACAAAGTAAGTCGGAAACAGTTCACAAACTATATACAGACAGTCCCTTAACAGTTGGAACACCACCATCTTGTTCCACACGAGGGAATAGGAAACGTCATTGAAGGTTTTTCCACTGTGGAATCAATTACAGCAAATCACGATCCACACATTCTAATCTTTTTTAGTTTACTGTTCTCAGTGCTCAGACGTTTGACAATAAATTGATCTGTTCTCTGGGGATTGATACAGACTTAGAAATGTAAGTGTCAATTCAAACTGTCACTGAGCTAGAAATGTGTCAATTCAAACTGTCACTGAGCAGAAATGTAAGTCAATTCAAACTGTCACTGAGCTAGAAATGTAAGTGTCAATTCAAACTATCACTGAGCTAGAAATGTTTCAATTCATACTGTCACTGAGCTAGAAATGTGTCAATTCAAACTGTCACTGAGCTAGAAGTGTAAGTGTCAATTCAAACTATCACTGAGCTAGTAATGTAAGTGTCAATTCAAACTATCACTGAGCTAGAAATGTAAGTGTCAATTCAAACTATCACTGAGCTAGAAAATGTGTCAATTCAAACTGTCACTGAGCTAGAAAATGTGTCAATTCAAACTATCACTGAGCTAGAATTAATGTGTCAATTCAAACTGTCATGAGCTAGATAAATGTGTCAATTCAAACTGTCACTGAGCTAGAATAATGTGTCAATTCAAACTGTCACTGAGCTAGAAATGTAAGTGTCAATTCAAACTGTCACTGAGCTAGAAATGTAAGTGTCAATTCAAACTGTCACTGAGCTAGAATGTAAGTGTCAATTCAAAATGTCACTGAGCTAGAAATGTAGTGTCAATTCAAACTGTCATGAGCTAGAAGTGTAAGTGTCAATTCAAACTGTCACTGAGCTAGAAATGTAAGTGTCAATTCAAACTGTCACTGAGCTAGAAATGTGTTCAATTCAAACTGTCACTGAGCTAGAAATGTGTCAATTCAAACTGTCACTGAGCTAGAAATGTAAGTGTCAATTCAAACTATCACTGAGTTATAAATGTAAGTGTCAATTCAAATTGTCACTGAGCTAGAAGTGTGTCAATTCAAACTGTCACTGAGCTAGAAATGTAAGTGTCATTTCAAACTGTCACTGAGCTAGAAATGTAAGTGTCAATTCAAACTGTCACTGAACTAGAAATGTTTTCAATTCAAACTGTCACATGAGCTAGAAATGTGTCAATTCAAACTGTCACTGAGCTAGAAATGTGTCAATTCAAACTGTCACTGAGCTACAAAATGTGTCAATTCAAACTGTCACAGAGCTAGAAATGTGTCAATTCAAACTATCACTGAGCTAGAAATGTAAGTGTCAATTCAAACTGTCACTGAGCTAGAAATGTAGTGTCAATTCAAACTGTCACTGAGCTAGAAAATTAATGTCAATTCAAACTGTCACTGAGCTAGAAATAAGTGTCAATTCAAACTGTCACTGAGCTACAAAATGTGTCAATTCAAACTGTCACTGACTAGAAATGTGTCAATTCAAACTGTCACTGAGCTAGAAATGTGACAATTCAAACTGTCACTGAGCTAAAATGTGTCAATTCAAACTGTCACTGAGCTAGAAATGTGTCAATTCAAACTGTCACTGAGCTGAAGTAATGTGTCAATTCAAACTGTCACTGAGCTAGAAATGTGTCAATTCAAACTGTCACTGAGCTAGAAATGTAAGTGTCAATTCAAACTGTCACTGAGCTAGAAATGTGTCAATTCAAACTGTCACTGAGCTAGAAATGTAGTGTCAATTCAAACTGTCACTGAGCTAGAAATGTAAGTGTCAATTCAAACTGTCACTGAGCTAGAAATGTAGTCAATTCAAACTGTCACTGAGCTAGAAATGTAAGTGTCAATTCAAACTGTCACTGAGCTAGAAATGTAGTGTCAATTCAAACTTCATGTGCTAGAAATGTGTCAATTCAAACTGTCACTGAGCTAGAAATGTAAGTGTCAATTCAAACTGTCACTGAGCTAGAAATGTAAGTGTCAATTCAAACTGTCACTGAGCTAGAATGTAATGTCAATTCAAACTGTCACTGAGCTAGAAATGTAAGTGTCAATTCACTAACTGAGCTGAAATGTAGTCAATAAAACTGTCACGAGCTAGAAATGAAGTTCAATTCAAACTTCACTGAGCTAGAAATGTGTCAATTCAAATTCACTGAGCTAGAAATGTGTCAATTCAAACTTCACTGGAGCATAAAATTGTCAATGTATCAAACTGTCACTGAGCTAGAAATGTAGTTCAATTCAAACTGTCACTGAGCTAGAAATGTAAGTGTCAATTCAAACTGTCATTGAGCCTAGAAATGTAAGTGTCAATTCAAACTGTCATTGAGCTAGAAAATGTAAGTGTCAATTCAAACTGTCATTGAGACTAAGAAATGTAAGTGTCAATTCAAACTGTCACTGAGCTAGAAATGTAAGTGTCAATTCAAACTGTCATTGAGCTAGAAAGTAAGTGTCAATTCAAACTGTCACTGAGCTAGAAATGTAAGTGTCAATTCAATCTGTCATTGAGCTAAAATGTAAAATGTCAATTCAAACTGTCACTAGAGCTAGAAATGTGTCAATTCAAACTATCACTGAGCTAAAAATGTGTCAATTCAAACTATGACTGAGCAGAAATGTAAGTGTCAATTCAAACTATCACTGAATTAGAAATGTGTCAATTCAAACTATCACTGAGCTAGAAATGAAGTGTCAATTCAAACTTCACTGAGCTAGAAAGTAAGTGTCAATTCAAACTGTCACTGAGCTAGAAATAAGTGTCAATTCAAACTTACTGAGCTAGAAATGTAAGTGTCAATTCAAACTGTCACTGAGCTAGAAAGTGTCAATTCAAACTATCACTGAGCTAGAAATGTGTCAATTCAAACTATCACTGAGCTAGAAATGTGTCAATTCAAACTGTCACTGAGCTAGAAATGAAAGTGTCAATTCAAACTTTCACTGAGCTAGAAATTTAGTGTCAATTCAAATATACACTGAATTAGAAATGTTCAATTCAAACTTCTCTGGCTAGAAATGATAGTCAATTCAAACTGTCACTGAGCTAGAAATGTAAGTGTCAATTCAAACTATCACTGAGCTAGAAATGTAAGTGTCAATTCAAACTATCACTGAGCTAGAAATGTAAGCGTCAATTCAAACTATCACTGAGCAAGAAATGTAAGTGTCAATTCAAACTATCACTGAGCTAGAAATGTGTCAATTCAAACCATCACTGAGCTATAAATGTAAGTGTCAATTCAAACTGTCACTGAGCTAGAAATGTAAGTGTCAATTCAAACTGTCACTGAGCTAGAAATGTGTCAATTCAGACTGTCACTGAGCTATAAATGTGTCAATTCAAACTGTCACTGAGCTAGAAATGTGTCAATTCAAACTGTCACTGAGCTAGAAATGTAAGTGTCAATTCAAACTGTCACTGAGCTAAAAATGTAAGTGTCAATTCAAACAGTTACTGAGCTAGAAATGTGTCAATTCAAACTGTCACTAAGCTAGAAATGTAAGTGTCAATTCAAACTGTCACTGAGCTAGAAATGTAAGTGTCAATTCAAACTGTCACTGAGCTAGAAATGTAAGTATGAATTAAAATTGTCACTGAGCTAGAAATGTAAGTGTTAATTCAAGCTATCACTGAGCTAAAAATGTAAGTGTCAATTCAAACTATCACTGAGCTAAAAATGTAAGTGTCAATTCAAACTATCACTGAGCTAAAAATGTAAGTGTCAATTCAAACTGTCACTGAGCTAGAACACTTCATGCTGTGTTTTTGAAAGCTTTGTCTGGCACCGTGGCCTGTATGTCTCTAATGTTGTGACGCCACAAAGTATTCAGGTGTTTGACATTTGTGACCTCCCACCACGAAGTCAGTCTTAACTAGCATTTTGGGTATTTTGAGATATACATATCACTGGAAAGTGTACATTCTGCTGATTATTTTGGTACTTGAATAAAGCTTGTACTCCAAAAAATATAGAAGTTATGTATGTTTAAAGTCGTTAAGTTGTATGACGGCCATTTTGAGAAAACGGCCTCTAAAGTTTTTGTGTGCTCTCCTACACATTTTTCCTTAAATGTCTTTATTTGGTGGCTTTGACCCAGTTTGTTTCCAATTTCGCTGTCATTATCTGAAAAAAGCACCAAAAGAGCTTTCCGTCAGTATATTACATGTGCGGGTACTGTACAGGTTACGGTTCATAATAAGAGACAAAAATAGGTACTTTTGGTAGGAAATTGCGTTCTTTTTGCTGCGATCAGTGCATTGAAATACTATTTTAAATTGATTAAAAATATTTTTTAAAGAAAAACATTTCTGTGGGGGATAGATTATAGTCTACAGAAATCAATTTTGAGTCACCTTTTCAGTTCCTAGTGCTGTTCGACTGACTGCGAGTTAAGACTGATTTCGTGGTGGGAGGTCACATTTATAGACTGTAATAAATCCCTCTTACTCGCCAACTAATACGACATTTCCGTTAGATCGCAGACTGTGTTTTAAATGTCATTATTCATGTTGTCTATCACTGACGAATTAGGTCACGTATATTTGTAAATATAAGTATACGTGATTATATGGTGAAGTGCATATCGGCATGGGACAATCATTTAAAACCAGAAAATCCATTATATGGTTCAGAAACTGACAGAGGGGGGGGGGGGATAAGAGAGAGAGAGAGAGAGAGAGAGAGAGAGAGGAGAGAGAGAGAGAGACTGGAGAAGAGAAAGAGAGGGAGAGAAAGAAAGAAAGAAAGAAAGAGAGTGAATGAGAGAGTGAGAGACACAGAGAGAGAAAGTTAGTGTGAGTGTATATGCGTGTGCATATCAGTGTTTGTATGTGTGAGAGAAAGCGTGTGTGTGTGTGTGTGTGTGTATGTGTGTGTATGTGTGTGTGTGAGAGAGAGAGAGAGAGAGAGAGAGAGAGAGAGAGACTGCACGAGTGTGTGTGTATGTATGTATGTGTGTATGCGTGCGTGCGTGTGTGTGTGTGTGTGTGTGTGTGTGTGTATGTGTGTGTGTGTGTAAACAGAAGCTGATGCATTAATCAAATGCTCTTTCAACTGAAGGAATGATGGATTTTCCTTGTGCAATTTCCGGTGGCAGCAGCAGACATGAAATGGGCAGGGAGATGGGCTGGAAGAGATGGCCATAAATAACGTGACATTATGAGATGGTCAAACCTTCCAGACATTTTCCCTCTTTCTTCAGACAATGCTAGACAATTGAAAAACAGAACACGACTTTGTGTGCCCGATATAACAGAAATCATTGAAAACAGCTTACACTGCTAACAGACGAAAGCTCCGAGGGCCGGACTCTGGGTGGAGATCATCAGGAGAGAATGCGTCGCTGTTTTGGGGCTTCTTCTCTACAGCTTCAATGACGCACCGAGCCCCCTCACCGATGTGAGGTCTCCTGCCAGTTCGACTGTATGCCTTTGCCATCAACCGTCAGGACTCGCTCCAGGAGGTGTCCTCCTCTTCAACCAGATCCAATGACTTGCTTTCTCTACGTCTTCTGTAGAGCTTTTGTCATGGTTTTCACTTTCTTCGGACCAAGTCCAGCCACTTTCATCCACTTTCTGACGCTATTTGCGATGTAACCGCTGCAGACCGACTTCGACTGGGAAGTACGTTGCTTTCCATCCCGCCTCCTCGCATTCATCGACAAGAGCCTCGTAGCGATTCTCCTTCCGCTCGTGTGCAGCCCTGATATTGTCTTCGTGGGGCACCGTCAGTCCACAAGGTGCACCTCTCTCTCTTCCTTGCTCCATACCACCAGGTCTGGCTTCTTCGTTGTTGGGATGGGGAAGAATCTCTCGCAGCCCTCAAGGTCTGCGGCTACCTCCCACAGGCCACCACACTGGCCATCCGTGGCCTCGCTTGCCTTCTTTCCATCAGGAACCTTGCTTCCTTGCGGTACAAACACGATCTTGCCCAGTCCTTGTTTCTGCGGCTTAAGAGCGTATTTTCCCTCCTCCACCTGCTCCTTCGCCATCTTGGTAAACACCTGAGCACTTCATTGTGTCTCCAGGTGTATCTATTCAGGGCCAGGTGGCAGTTTGAGAGGATATGCTTCATGGTTCCTAGTTTGCCGCACCTGCACTTGTCATCTTCCTGGACCTTCCATCTGACTAAGTTCACTGGTGAAGGCAGGACATCATTGGTGGACCGGAGAAGAAAGCTTAACCTCGATGTGTTCCACTCCCAGATCTCACTCCATCCAATCTTTCTTTCCACTACATGCTCCTCCCACCCGGTCACCCGCCCTTGTTGAGCACACTGGATGAGGTGAACTTCTCGCCTTTCAGCCTCATTCTTTCGCACCTGCCCTGCTGCAGCTGCTCTTCTGTCTCGTTGGGACATCTTCCTAAAAGGTCTGAAGTCGCCGTTGCCAAGTCCCAACCTGCCCGTCTGTGCTGGACCTACAATGTCGCCATGTTCCAACGAAGAGATGATATCGTCAGCGCATCCTCCGCATTCCATTTTCTCGCTGTTCTGACTTCTGGCGGGTCGTCGCTGACTTTTTGATCCCTCGACTCCCTCAGCATCATCACAGTCCTGATCTTTCCTGCCTTGTAGATCTCCACGATGGATGCGAGGGGTAGCTGGAGCGCTCCCTTCTGCCTGTACAGGCTGATGTGTTGGTTGTGCGAGGCAGCCCCAGCCACTTCCTGATGTAGGTGTTACATGTTTTCTCGATCATCTCAACTCTCGACACGGCGACTTCGTACGTCATCAGCGGCCATGCCAGTCGAGGGTAGAGGGCAAACTGTCAAACACCATATCTGATACTTTCCTGGCAGTTTTGTTTGGTCAATCGCTTTCAGCCATCTTTAGCCTGCTTCATGATTTCCACACCCGACTCCTGTCCGACAGGGTTCCTGCATACCACCGTCCCAAACTTTTCACAGGTTGCTCTTTTACTGTAGGCATCTTTTCCCCTGCGATTGTAAACTTCTGTTGCTTCTGCTTCCCTTTGTGAATAGTCAGGCTTCTAGATTTCTTGGCTTTAAACTTCATCCTGGACCAAGTGATCAGCTCATCCACCGA
>JAPXFY010000012.1:94366158-94381158 GCA_030674185.1 Monoplex corrugatus | reverse complement strand
GTTAAATGTTGGTTCATACAATAGATTGTAGTCAGACAACGTGTGAAGTGTTAAACATTGATTCAGACAATAGATTGTGGTCAGACAACGTGTTAAGTGTTAAACATTGATTCAGACAATAGATTGTAGTCACACAACGTGTGAAGTGTTAAACATTGGTTCAGACAATAGATTGTAGTCACACAACGTGTGAAGTGTTAAACATTGGTTCAGACAATAGATTGTAGTCACACAACGTGTGAAGTGTTAAACATTGGTTCAGACAATAGATTGTAGTCAGACAACGTGTGAAGTGTTAAACATTGATTCAGACAATAGATTGTGGTCAGACAACGTGTGAAGGGTTAAACATTGGTTCAGACAAAAATAGATTGTAGTCAGACTATGCGTGAAGTGTTAAAACATTGATTCAGACAATAGATTGTAGTCAGACTACATGTGAAGTGTTAAACATTGGTTCAGACAATAGATTACAGTCAGACTATGTATGAAGTGTTAAACATTGGTACAGACAATAGATTGTGGTCAGACAACGTGTGAAGTGTTAAACATTGGTTCAGACAATAGATTGTAGTCAGACAGCGTGTGAAGTGTTAAAGTTTGGTGCAGACAATAGATTGTAGTCAGACTACACGTGAAGTGTTGAACATTGGTGCAGACAATAGATTGTAGTCAGACTATGTGTGAAGTGTTAAACATTGGTTCAGACAATAGATTGTAGTCAGATAACGTGTAAAGGGTTAAATATTCGTTCAGACAATAGATTGTAGTCAGAGTACGTGTAAAGGGTTAAACGTTGGTTCAGACAATAGATTGTAGTTAGACAACGTGAAAAGGGTCAAACATTGGTTCAGACAATAGATTAAAGTCAGACTACGCGTGAAGTGTTAAACATTGGTTCAGGCATTAGATTGTGGTCTGACAATGTGAAAAGGGTTAAACATTGGTTCAGGCAATAGATTGTAGTCAGACAACGTGAAAAGGGTTAAACATTGGTTCAGGCAATAGATTGTGGTCAGACAATGTGAAAAGGGTTAAACATTAGTTCAGACAATAGATTGATGTCAGAGTACATGTAAACAGTTAAACGTTGGTTCAGAGAATAGATTTGGGTCAGATAACATGAAAAGAGTTAAATGTTAATTCCAACTGACTGTCACCACTTGGTTCCTGCAGGCAATAGACTGGGGTCAGACAACACTAAGAGGCTGAACTGGGCCCTCCATTAACCGTCAGTTAGGACAGATACAAGGAAAACAGATCAGACGACTGAACTGAAACTGCTTTCTGGAATCGTATCCAGGAATTGTCTCCTGCCTCTCTGGGGATTATCGTCGCTGTCAGATGAAATCAATCCTTTGGTGTGTGAGATATTTCCCTGTTGCAGATTGTCGATCATTCGGTCCGTCTGCTAAGTCTGTAGTGTTGGTTTTTATTCTGTCGTTGCTTGACAATTGAGAGAAGGGACACGAGCAAGGAAATGACGGCAAACCAATTCTAAACATCCATTCATAAAGACGTTTAATGTTCACTATAGCTACCTTTAACTTAAAAGGAATATATCACGATTTGCCGATGTTTTGATCATAAGGAGAAAATGCCGATGAAAGCGGTTGTTTTTTTGGTTTGTTTGTTTGTTTGATTTGTTGTTGTTGTTGTTGTTTTGTTTTTGTTTTTAGTGATACGTTTGTGTCATCACTCTGAAAATGAGATATAAAAAAATGAGAAAAATTGACACTGTTCAACGTGAGTCGAACTGAAAGCTACTGTCACATCAAACAGAGAAATGTTGCATATTAATGTATTTGCAAAAGCAAAGAGAGACACAGAGAGAGAGAGAGATACACAGACAATCAGACACGCACGCACGCACTCACACACACACCACACACACACACCACACACACACACACACACACACACACACACACACACACACACACAACACACACACACCACACACACACACACACAGACACAACACACACTTATCAGTTCATCAGCAAAGGGGACAGGGAGATTCTCAGGTTAGACTGAAACGTTACAAGTTTGTAGCTGTCTTGATCCATAGTCCTTTCGTTAACATTTCTACATTCTGTGTGTTATGGATGTCAAATATATCTACCAATCTACATTCTGTGTGTTATGGATGTCAACACATCTACCAATCAACATTCTATGTGTTATGGATGTCAATACATCTACCAACCAATCAACATTCTGTGTGTTATGGATGTCAATTACATCTACTAACACCATTCAACATCTTTGGTGTTATGGATGTCAATACATCTACCAACCAACATTCTATGTGTTATGGATGTCAATACATCTACCAACCAATCAACATTCTGTGTGTTATGGATGTCAATACATATACCAACCAATCAACATTCTATGTGTTATGGATGTCAATACATAATACCAACCAATCAACATTCTGTGTGTTATGGATGTCAATGCATCTACCAATCAACATTCTGTGTGTTATGGATGTCAATACATCTACCAATCAACATTCTGTGTGTATGGATGTCAATACATTTACCAATCATCAACATTCTGTGTGTTATGGATGTCAATACATCTACCAATCAATCAAACATTCTGTGTGTTATGGATGTCAATACATCTACCAACCAACATTTCTGTGTGTTATGGATGTCAATACATCTACCAACCAATCAACATTCTGTGTGTTATGGATGTCAATACATCTATCATCAAATCGGGATGTCAAACATCTACACAACATTCTGTGTGTTATGGATGTCAATACATCTACCAATCAACATTCTGTGTGTTATGGATGTCAATACATCTACCAATCAAACATTCTGTGTGTTATGGATGTCAATACATCTACCAATCAACATTCTGTGTGTTATGGATGTCAAATACATCATCCAACAATCAAACATTCTGTGTGTTATGGATGTCAATATCATCATCAACATCATAGATTCACATTCTCTGTGGTTATGGATGTCAATACATCTACCAATCCAATCAACACTCTTAAGTAGTTATGGATGTCAATACATCTACACATCAATCATTCTGTGTGTTATGGATGTCAATACATCTACAAATCAAATCGTTAATTCAATACTACTACTGTGTGTTATGGATGTCAATACATCTACCAATCAATCAACATTCTGTGTGTTATGGATGTCAATACATCTACCAATCAAAATTCTGTGTGTTATGGATGTCAATACATCTCCAATCAATCAACATTCTGTGTGTTATGGATGTCAATACAGCTACACCAATCAACATTTGTGTGTTATGGATGTCATCATCACCATCTAACATTTGTTTTATTCATACATCTACAACATTCTGTGTGGTTATGGATGTCAATACATCTAACCAATCAACATTCTGTGTGTTATGGATTCATACACTACCTAACTTCAGAAATACCACAATCAACATTCTGTGTGTTATGATGTCAATACATCCAAACGGTGATATCTAACATTCTGTGTGTTAGGGATGTCAATACATTACTAATAACATTCTGTGTGTTATGGATGTCAATAATTACAATAATTCTGTGTGTTATGGATTCAATACATCTACCAACAATCACATTCTGTGTGTATGGATGGTCAACTAAACACTTTCTAGTTACAATACAACAATATCATGTGTGTTATGGATTCAATACAATCTACCAACACAATTCTGTGTGTTATGGATAGTCAATAAAATCAACGAACCAATTCACCAATCAACATTCTGTGTTTATGATGTATATCTACAATACAATCTAGACAAACCAAATCAACATTCATTGTTAATGGATGTCAATACATTACCAATCAACATATCTGTGTGTTATGGATGTAATAACTACAATCAACATTCTGTGTGTTTGGATGTCAATACATTACCAATCACATTCTGTGTGTTATGGATTCTAATTTACCAATCTAACATTCTGTGTGTTATGGATGTAATACATTACCAATCAAAATTCTGTGTGTTATGGATGTCAATACATCTACACAACTTCGTTGTTATGGATGTCAATACATCTACAATCAACATTCTTGTGTTATGGATGTCAATACATCTACAAATCAACATTCTGTGTGTTATGGATGTCATACATCTACCAACACAACATTCTTGTGTATGGATGTCAATACATCAACCAACATCAACATCATGTGTTATGGATGTCAATACATCTACCAACCAACAACATTCTGTGTGTTATGGATGTCAATACATCTACAAATCAACATTCTGTGTGTTATGGATGTCATACATCTACCAACCAACATTCTGTGTGTTATGGATGTCAATACATCTACCAATCAACATTCTGTGTGTTATGGATGTCAATACATCTACCAAATCAACATTCTGTGTGTTATGGATGTCAATACATCTACAACCAATCAACATTCTGTGTGTTATGGATGTCAATACATCTACCAACAATCAACATTCTGTGTGTTATGGATGTCAATACATCTACCAATCAACATTCTGTGTGTTATGGATGTCAATAATTACCAACATCAACATTCTGTGTGTTATGGATGTCAATACATCTACCAACAATCAACATTCTGTGTGTTATGGATGTCAATACATCTACCAATCAACATTCTGTGTGTTATGGATGTCAATACATCTACCAATCAACATTCTGTGTGTTATGGATGTCAATACATCTACCAATCAACATTCTGTGTGTTATGGATGTCAATACATCTACCAAATCAACATTCTGTGTGTTATGGATGTCAATACATCTACCAATCAACATTCTGTGTGTTATGGATGTCAATACATCTACCAACCAACATTCTGTGTGTTATGGATGTCAATACATCTACCAACTCAACATTCTGTGTGTTCAATCACAATCATTCTGTGTGTTATGGATGTCAATACATCTACCACAATCAACATTCTGTGTGTTATGGATGTCAATACATCTACACAATCAACATTCTGTGTGTTATGGATGTCAATACATCTACCAATCAAAACATTCTGTGTGTTTGGATGTCAATACATCTACCAAATCAACATTCTGTGTGTTATGGATGTCAATACATCTACCAATCAACATTCTGTGTGTTATGGATGTCAATACATCTACACCAATCAACATTCTGTGTGTTATGGATGTCAATACATCTACCAATCAACACTTCTGTGTGTTATGGATGTCAATACATCTACCAAATCAACATCTGTGTGTTATGGATGTCAATACATCTACCAAAATCAACATTCTGTGTGTTATGGATGTCAATACATCTACCAATCAACATTCTGTGTGTTATGGATGTCAATACATCTACCAATCCAACATTCTGTGTGTTATGGATGTCAATACATCTACCAATCAACATTCTTGTGTTATGGATTCAATACATTACCACCAATCAACATTCTGTGTGTTATGGATGTCAATACATCTACCAATCAACATTCTGTGTGTTATGGATGTCAATACATCTACCAATCAATCAACATTCTGTGTGTTATGGATGTCAATACATCTACCAATCAACATTCTGTGTGTTATGGATATCATACATCTACCAACAATCAACATTCTGTGTGTTATGGATGTCAATACATCTACCAATCAACATTCTGTGTGTTATGGATGTCAATACATCTACCAATCAACATTCTGTGTGTTATGGATGTCAATACATCTACCAATCAACATTCTGTGTGTTATGGATGTCAATACATCTACCAATCAACATTCTGTGTGTTATGGATGTCAATACATCTACCAATCAACTTCTGTGTGTATGGATGTCAATACATTACCATCAACATCTGTGTGTTATGGATGTCAATACATCTACCAATCAACATTCTGTGTGTTATGGATGTCAATACATCTACAAACAAACATTCTGTGTGTTATGGATGTCAATACATCTACCAATCAACATTCTGTGTGTTATGGATGTCAATACATCTACAATCATCAACATTCTGTGTGTTATGGATGTCAATACATCTACCAATCAACATTCTGTGTGTTATGGATGTCAATACATCTACAACAATCAACATTCTGTGTGTTATGGATGTCAATACATCTACCAATCAAAATTCTGTGTGTTATGGATGTCAATACATCTACCAATCAACATTCTGTGTGTTATGGATGTCAATACATCTACCAATCAACATTCTGTGTGTTATGGATGTCAATACATCTACCAATCAACATTCTGTGTGTTATGGATGTCAATACATCTACCAATCAACATTCTGTGTGTTATGGATGTCAATACATCTACCAATCAACATTCTGTGTGTTATGGATGTCAATACATCTACCAATCAACATTCTGTGTGTTATGGATGTCAATACATCTACCAATCAACATTCTGTGTGTTATGGATGTCAATACATCTACCAATCAACATTCTGTGTGTTATGGATGTCAATACATCTACCAATCAACATTCTGTGTGTTATGGATGTCAATACATCTACCAATCAACATTCTGTGTGTTATGGATATCAATACATCTACCAATCAACATTCTGTGTGTTATGGATGTCAATACATCTACCAACCAACATTCTGTGTGTTATGGATATCAATACATCTACCAATCAACATTCTGTGTGTTATGGATGTCAATACATCTACCAATCAACATTCTGTGTGTTATGGATGTCAATACATCTATCAACCAACATTCTGTGTGTTATGGATGTCAATACATCTACCAACCAACATTCTGTGTGTTATGGATGTCAATACATCTACCAATCAACATTCTGTGTGTTATGGATGTCAATATATCAACCAATCAACATTCTGTGTGTTATGGATGTCAATACATCTACCAACCAACATTCTGTGTGTTATGGATGTCAATACATCTACCAACCAACATTCTGTGTGTTATGGATGTCAATACATCTACCAACCAACATTCTGTGTGTTATGGATGTCAATACATCTACCAACCAACCACACACAGCATATACACTACCTTCCTTGTCTCCACAGAATAAAGGTCCAACGTGTATTCAAATGGTTGCTATGTACGGTCGCTACATCACCACTGAGCCATTAGGCTGGGTCACAGTCCAAACAAACAAGCTGAAAATGAGTTTTCCATTTACCGTCGGCTAGAGTTGATAGTAAGAAAATATATCTTACCGGCCACTGGGCGATGTCCGATTGATTCCTGTCTGGGTGCTCTCCCCTACCTCTCCTCTTCACATCGTCTCCGTCAGAAAGAATCAGTTGTTTTGTGTGTGATGCATTGCCATGATCACCTTTGTAGACTGGAGGTTAATTGTTGATTGTTCATTTTACCTGTCTTGTTGTTGAGTTTGTGCTGGTGTTTTTCCTGCATTGCTTAAAACTGACAGAAGGTAAAGTGGGGAAGACAATATCAGTGAAGTCATTTTACAACTTCACTGAAACAGTTCATAAATACATTTAATGTTGAATACAATGAACGTAAATGAGACGGAATATAATTCTGACAATTTGTGACCTCCCACCACGAAATCAGTATTAACTCGCAGTCAGTCGAACAGCTCTACGAGCTGAAAAGGTGACTGAGGGTCTATCTGGGGTGTTTTGACTTTTTCTCAAAATTGTTTTCTGTAGACTATAATCTATACCCCAGAGAATTTTTTTTTTCTTGAAAAAATATCATTAATCAATTTAAATCGGTATTTTAATTCACTGATCGCAGCCGAAAGAACGCAATCTCCTACCCCAAATACCTATTTTTGTCTCTTATTATGAACCGTAACTTGTACAGTACCCGCACATGTAATATACTGATTGAAAGCTCTTTGGTGCACCTTTCAGATAATGACAGCGAAAATTAGAAAAAACTGGGTCAAAGCCACCAAATAAAGAAATTTAAGGAAAATGTATAGGAGAGCACACAAAAACTTTAGAGGCTGTTTTCTCAAAATGGCCGTCATACAACTTAATGACTTTAAACATACATAACTTCTACAATTTGTTGAGTACAAGCTTTATTCAAGTACCAAAATAATCAGCAGAATGTACACTTTCCAGTAATATGTATATCTCAAAATACCCAAAATGCAAGTTAAGACTGATTTCGTGGTGGGAGATCACATTTGTCAATGTTTTGCTCGTTAAGACGAAATGCTGAGACACTTGTGTTAAAATGGCATTGCTATTATAATTATTTCATTCTAAAATGAACTATACAAACAGACAAGGAAATAAAAATGACTGTAACATTTATAGGCCATTTTATGAGGAAGGGGGGTTTGGAGCACCTGGTCACAACGGGAAAGCTGGAGGGAAAGAGAGCACCGGGTAGACCCAGGGAGAAAATGCTGGACGGACTTGCAGAGTGGCTGGGGACGAGGAAGGTGGGGGAGATGCTAGGGGCAACGAGAGATAGAGACAGGTGGAAGTCCATGATCGGCAATGCCATGCGGCAGGGCACCTGATGATGATGATGATGAACATTGTTCACCCTAAACCAAACTGAACGTTACATCACATTATACAGAGAACTATTCTAAACGAATAACTTTGCTGGAGAATGACACGTGCCTGGCACACAATTGTTAGTTATCTACACAGAGGATGGCATGCGTGTGCTGTGGATTGAGGTCACTCATTTTTCTTCATGCAGTCACATCTTCACACTTCAAACGGTATAATTGCCACTGATGTCTACTCAATCTACCTGTCAGCATCATATGGGTTGCATTACAGTTAGTTTCCATTTGCATGAAAGAATGTTTAAACGTGGGCTTGGCCTGTGACGACATATCCCAACATCTCCACTGAGCCAATAGATTGGGGTCACACTCTGTAAGATAGAGCCAATAGATTGGGGTCACACTCTGTAAGATAGAGCCAATAGATTGGGGTCACACTCTGTAAGATACAGCCAATAGATTGGGGTCACACTCTGTAAGATAGAGCCAATAGATTGGGGTCACACTCTGTAAGATAGAGCCAATAGATTGGGGTCACACTCTGTAAGATAGAGCCAATAGATTGGGGTCACACTCTGTAAGATAGAGCCAATAGATTGGGGTCACACTCTGTAAGATAGAGCCAATAGATTGGGGTCACACTCTGTAAGATAGAGCCAATAGATTGGGGTCACACTCTGTAAGATAGAGCCAATAGATTGGGGTCACACTCTGTAAGATAAGTCAGAAATGGCTCTTGTATTTACTGTAGTTATAGTAGAGAAGAGCAACATGAATCAAAGGATAGAACAATACAATACAATACAATACAATACAATACAATACAATACAATACAATACAATACAATATTTTATTTGTATAGCGCAAAATCTTGATAAAATCAAATCTAAGCGCTAAAAATACCACACCACGCACGCACACACACACACACACACACACACACACACACACACACACACACACACACACACACACACACACACGCACACACACACACACACACACACACACGCACGCACACGCACACGGCTAAAATGGGGAGAAAGAATAAAAGCAATGGAAAATTATAGAGAGCATATTATATACAATTATATATTACAATCTGATTCCCCACCGAGTGGAGACAGGCTGCAGAGGGGGTTGAGTGAGGTTAGGATTTTATGCAGAGGAGAAAAGGTGAGTTTTGAGAGCGGACTTGAAGGAGACAAAAGTAGGTTGCTGACGGACTGAGAGAGGAAGTTTGTTCCAGGAGAGTGGACCAGAAACAGAGAAGGCTCGTGGACCATAGGTATTGAGCTTAGTGCGTGGAAAGCGAAAAGTCAGAGGATCGGAGGCAGAGCGGAGGGTACGTGAGGGAACATAGATCTAAGACCGGTCTGACTGATGCTTGTCTGGGGATAGTCCCGGATCTTTCCAGTTATTATCATCGTCCTGAAATGGAACTAATCGTCTGGTGTCTGAAACATTTCCATGACAACGTTTCCAGATTGTCAGTCATTGCTTCCTCCTGCTGAGTCTGTAATCTTCTGTAGATCCTGTACTGTTTGGTTCTGACAGACCTTGACTGAGATAGAAAACTTCAGCAAAATACTTATAAATATTCCGTGAAATAATGCACAGATACGTTTTATGTTAAATATAATGACACAGGTTGATAAATTCAAATACCTGGGAACGATCATTTCATCAGACGGCAGATGCACATCGGAAATAGCCGGCAGAATCGGCCAAGCCAAAACAGCATTCAAGAAGATGACAAGCATTCTTACCAACAAATGTCTATCAATTAACATCAGGAAGAGAGTTCTTGAATGTTATATAGAACCAATACTGTTGTACGGATGCGAGGCGTGGACAGTCAACAAACAAAGCCAGAACAAGATTGAGGCAGCCGAGATGTGGTTTCTACGAAGAATGTTGAGGTACCATGGACAGCAAAGAAAACACACGAGACTGTCTTGATGGAGGCAGACACAAGTAGATCACTCATAAGGAAGATTAGGAAAAGACAGGCAACATTTATAGGCCATTTTATGATGAAGGGAGATTCGGAGCACCTGGTCACAACGGGAAAGCTGGAGGGAAAGAGAGCACCGGGTAGACCCAGGGAGAAAATGCTGGACGGACTTGCAGAGTGGCTGGGGACGAGGAGGGTGGTTGAGATGCTAGGGGCAACGAGAGATAGAGGCAGATGGAAGTCCATGATCGCCAACGCCATCCGGCAGGGCACCTGGTGATGATGATGATAATGAACGTAAATAAGACGAAAGGGTCACGCTTCGCCAGTTTTGCTCATTTACAAGAAAAACTTATGAAAGCGTTTTTGAAAAATTGCAGTATTGTCACTGACACGAGACATACAAAAATACAAGAAATTAAAAAGATCTTTACATGGTTCAGCTTTAAGTAAACTGGAAGCTATCGTCATGTTATTCCACTTAAACCAAACCAGAAGCCAAGCTACTTACACTCCTCTTAAAACGGATGAATATCGTAGAGTTATAAATTTGCCAAAAATCACTTTGCCTGGCACACGCATATTTGTCGTCTGCAAAGGTGACAGGACAAAATTGACTGACACAAACTTGTCCTCATCCAGTCTTTATCAATACAACACTCATCATCATCATCATCATCATCATCATCATCATCATCATCATCATCATCATCATCAGGTGCCCTGCCGCATGGCGTTGGCGACCATGGACTTCCATCTGACTCTATCTCTCGTTGCCCCCAGCATCTTCCCCACCCTCCCCATTCCCAGCCACTCTGCAAGTCCGTCCAGCATTTTCTCCCTGGGTCTACCCGGTGCTCTCTTTCCCTCCAGCTTTCCCGTTGTGACCAGGTGCTCCAAATCCCCCTTCATCATAAAATGGCCTATAAATGTTGCCTGTCTTTTCCTAATCTTCCTTATGAGTGATCTACTTGTGTCTGCCTCCATCAAGACTGTCTCGTTTGTTTTCTTTGCTGTCCATGGAACCCTCAACATTCTTCTTAGAAACCACATCTCGGCTGCCTCAATCTTGCTCTGGCTTTGTTTGTTGACTGTCCACGCCTCGCATCCGTACAATAGTATTGGTTCTATATAACATTCAAGGACTCTCTTCCTGATGTTAATTGATAGGCAATACAACACTACATCACTATATTTGTCACTACGCGTAATCCAATCAATTACACGTGGCTCCTACACACGTACAACTCGTCTGCTCAAAGGAATGGGTAAACGTGGATTTAAACTGTGACCCTACAGTCCCTACATCACCACTCAGCCAATACATTGGAGTCAGACTCCAAGCAAAGAGGTAGAAAATAAATCTGCCATTTACCGCCCATTGTAGTAGACAGAAGGACAATAAATCAGTGACTGAAATGAGACTGGTCTGACTGATTCCGGTCTGGGGATTGTTTTTCACCTCTCCCGTGTATTGGATCGCTGCCAGATGGGCTGAACGCTTTGAATGTGATACATCTCCATGGCCATCTTTGTGGATTGTTGATTAGTCTTTGCTTCTGCTCAGTCTGTTTTAATTTGTTTTGATTTTGTTTGTAATTTGTGTGTGTGTCCTGCTCAACATTGATGGAAACTATATGTAGTCAACTTTAATGACAAGAAATACAGGGGGGTGCAAAAGTAGGTATACATTTATGAAAAAAGAAAACACGTACAATACTCATTGCATTTATTATACAAACAAATGAATATTGCATATACATGTAATAACAAGCACAGCCTTAATCCCTCAGATACTCAAACTGCTTGCCGTCGGTATTCACACACTCCTCTAATCGAGAGCGGAATTAAGCAGTATAATAATGATGTGATACTTACTGTATACCTACTTTTGCATCCCCCTATATATTTCGTTTTGCCAATTGTTTTCTCATCGATAAGAAAGCTGATGAAATTCTTTTCAAACGATAGGAAACTGCACGCGCTGTTGTACATTTGCGGCAAAAACAAAATACATGATTGTTAAGGAAGAAGAGAAACAAGAAGACTGCGCCATTAATTTACTTTTGAACCAAACCAAAAGCCACACATTCTCCTTAAACTGACAAGAAGTATTGTAGATAAAGAAGCAAGATGGTTCCAGAGGGGAGTAAAGGAGGCAGTTTACATCGCCGGAAGGAACCCCACCCTCAACCGTGACCGGGGCCGACACATCCTGCCATCGGTGTACTCCTCACATATTCAGTCGCACTGTCGTGAGTTCGCTCACGGCGGTGCGCACTGAAGCCAGTTCTCAACCCAGCAGTTGCGCTGAAGAAGTCGGCCGGATCGCCGATGAAAGCTACACAGTAAGTAGCTTTTTTGTCACTGAGAGACAGGTTCAGCGAGGTAGCCATTAAGTATTGTAGAGTAATACAGTTGCCAAAGATTTACACATCTCTGGCACGCAGCTCTCAGCGGTCTGCAGACGGGACAATGTAAAAGTGATCTGCATCACACTGACTGCCATTGTTCAAACAATCACAAACAATGAACACAACAATAGATTTAACACTGCATGTTTGAGGACACATGAAAAGACGTGAGTATTCAGCCAACTGGTCTTCCTACACAAATGCCTATCAGTTAACATCAGAAAGAGAGTCATTGAATGTTATATAGAACCAATACTGTTGTACGGATGCGAGGCGTGGACAGTCAACAAACAAAGCCAGAGCAGGATCGAGGCAGCCGAGATGTGGTTTCTCAGAAGAATATTGAGAGTTCCATGGACAGCAAAGAAAACAAACGAGACAGTCTTGATGGAGGCAGACACAAGTAGATCACTCATAAGGAAGATTAGGAAAAGACAAGCAACATTTATAGGCCATTTTATGAGGAAGGGGGTTTTGGAGCACCTGGTCACAACGGGGAAGCTGGAGGGAAAGAGAGCACCAGGTAGACCCAGGGAGAGAATGCTGGACGGACTTGCAGAGTGGCTGGGGATGAGGAGGGTGGGGGAGATGCTGGGGGCAACGAGAGATAGAGATGGTTGGAAGTCCATGGTCGCCAACGCCATGCGGCAGGGCACCTGATGATGATGATGATGATGATGATGATGGTCTTCCTACAAACTGGTTGAACATTTGCCACTGTCTTGTTGTGTCAGTCAGATATGTGCCCTCGTTCTATTTTCATGTCCTTATGGCTTAAACTTTGGTTTAAGCTGATTATCACAAATTTGTCCTTCTCTGATCCTTTCACCATCATTCAGACTATAGATTAGTCATGGATTTCTGAATAAAGCTGTCAGTCAATGACATATAACTTGCACACACGTAATACTTGTGTGGAAATTACGCAAAGGTGAAAGTATTAACACTGTGATTTAAGGAACCAGAAGAACAAGCAAACCAAAGTAAGTTCGTATTCAACACAACAAGACAAGACAAGCGCAAAATTTTCGGCCAACCAGCCTTTGTCAAGCGCGAATGCACGGTCACAAACAGACCACAAACAACACCAAAGAACGCATAATAAAAAGAGGACTAAAAACTTCCCTGCCGCATCGTCCAGTGGATAAAAAGGGACCAAATCAAAATGGACGAGGCGGCAGGGAAGTTTTTAGTCCTCTCTTTTTATTATCCGTTGTTTGGTGTTGTTTGTGGTCTGTTTGTGACCGTGCATTCGCGTTTGACAAAGGCCGGTTGGCCGAAAATTTGCGCTTGTCTTGTCTTGTTGCATTGAATACGTGCCTACTTTGGTTTGCTTGTTCTTCTGGTTCCTGTTTGCTTGGGCGTGGGCAGTCGTACTTGTTTTGGATCACTGTGATTTAAGTAGACTGTAACCGTGATGTCCCTGCTTCACCATCCAGACACCGACATCTGGAGTTCAATCCCATCATGCAACAGAACAACTTGTCTGTTTACAGCCCATCTTTGTGTTCTGATCATTCTGGTGATGTCAGCTTTGTGTTCCATATGTTCTGTCACTGTTTACAGCCCACCTTTGTGTTCTGATCATTCTGGTGATGTCAGCTTAGTGTTCCTTAGGTTCTGCCCCTGTTTACAGCCCACCTTTGTGTTCTGATCATTCTGGTGATGTCAGCTTAGTGTTCCTTAGGTTCTGTCCCTGTTTACAGCCCATTTTGGTATTCTGATCATTCTGGTGATGTCAGCTTAGTGTTCCATAGGTTCTGTCCCTGTTTACAGTCCATCTTTGTGTTCCGATCATTCTGGTGATGTCAGCTTAATGTTCCATAGGTTCTGTCCCTGTTTACAGCCCATCTTTGTGTTCTGATCATTCTGGTGATGTCAACTTAGTGTTCCATAGGTTCTGTCCCTGTTTACAGCCCATCTTTGTGTTCTGATCGTTCTGGTGATGTCAGCTTAGTGTTCCATAAGTTCTGTTCCTGTTTACAGTCCATCTTTGTGTTCTGATCGTTCTGGTGATGTCAGCTTAGTGTTCCATAAGTTCTGTCCCTGTTTACAGTCCATCTTTGTGTTCTGATCGTTCTGGTGATGTCAGCTTAGTGTTCCATATGTTCTGTCCCTGTTTACAGCCCATCTCTGTGTTCTGATCATTCTGGTGATGTCA
>JAPXFY010000012.1:94351158-94356158 GCA_030674185.1 Monoplex corrugatus | reverse complement strand
CAGCTGAACACATAGTCACAGTGTCTAACAGTGCATTGTACTTATCTATGGTTAGAAATATGAATAATATAAGAATGGCATGTACATGGGTAATTACATAATGTCAGAAACTTGAATAATTACATCATGTCAGAAGCATGAATAGTGATATAATGTCATAAACATGAATAATTACATAATGTCATAAACATGAATAGTGATATAATGTCTAAAACATGAATAATTACATAATGTCATAAACATGAATAGTGATATAATGTCAAACATGAATAATTACATAATGTCATAAGCATGAATAATTACATAACGTCATGAACATGCATAATGATGTAATATCATAACATGAGTAATTATATAATGTCGGGAACATTAATAATGATGTAATGTCATAAACATGAATAGTGACGTAATGTCATCAACATAAATAGTGACGTAATGTCATAAACATGAATAGTGACGTAATGTTATAAACATGAATAGTGACGTAATGCCATAACCATGAATAGTGACGTAATGTCATAACCATGAATAGTGACGTAATGTCATAAACATGAATAGTGACGTAATGTTATAAACATAAATAGTGACGTAATGTTATAAACATGAATAGTGACGTAATGTCATAACCATGAATAGTGACGTAATGTCATAAACATGAATAATTACATACTGTCGTGAACATGAATACTGACACAATTCCATAAAAATAAATAGTGACGTAATGTCATAAACATGAATAGTGACGTAATGTCATAAACATGAATAGTGACTTAATGTCATAAACATGAATAGTGACGTAATGTCATAAACATGAATAGTGACGTAATGTCATAAACATGAATAGTGACGTAATGTCATAAACATGAATAGTGACGTAATGTCATAAACACGAATAATTACATACTGTCGTGAACATGAATACTGACACAATTCCATAAACATGAATAGTGACGTAATGTCAAAAAACATGAATAATTACATAATGCCATGACCATGAACAGTGATGTAATGCCATAAACATGAATAATTACAAAACTTCAGGAAAATGAATAGTGACGTTATGCCATAAACATGAATAGTGATGTAATGTCATAACCATGAATAGTGACGTAATGTCAAAAATACGAATAATTACATAATGTCGTGAACATGAATAGTGACGAATGTCATAAACATGAATAGTGACGTAATTGCATAAACATGAATAGTGACGTATTATCATAAACATGAATTGTGACGTAATGTCAAAAACACGAATTGTGACGTAATGTCAAAAACGTAAATAGTTACATGTCACAAACATGAACAATAACATGACGTCACAACATAAAACAGCTTACATCAAGGAGTACCTATCAGAGTGATGTATCTGTGTTTTGTTTCTTTTTGTGATAGATCTGTCTAGCAGGTAAACATCGATATATTAATAACATAAAGATGAACATTCACTTCCCATCATCATCATCAGGTGCCCTGCCGCATGGCGTTGGCGACCGTGGACTTCCAACCATCTCTATCTCTCTTTGCCCCCAGCATCTCCCCCACCCTCTTCATCCCCAACCACTCTGCAAGTCCGTCCAGCATTCTCTCGCTGGGTCTACATGGTGCTCTCTTTCCCTCCAGCTTTCCCTTTGTGACCAGGTGCTCCAAATCCCCCTTCCTCATAAAATGGCCTATAAATGTTGCTTGTCTTTTCCTAATCTTGAACTATGGGTAAATAGCTTCACTGCCTTGTGGACATCTCGGGAGAGAGTAAGGCTAAGGGAGTTAACCCTGAAAAAAAAAACCGATGGAAGGCAAGGAGAAACCAGCATCGTAGTTTTCCCCAGGAAAACCATGGACAGGAGAAAGAGAAAGAACATTCACTTAATCTTTCTTTGTGCTGCTAAGCCCGAAACATTGGGCCATGGTCCCTCAAACTATGCAGCTGTAACTTGCCAACGAGTCTGGTCTGGAATCAAGATACTGAGTCATGCTGGTTGTGTTTCTACACTGAATTCCAGTGAATAATGCTACAGACATGGAAACAAACTTGAATAGTGACGTTATGTCAAAAACATGAATAGTGACGTAAAGTCATAAACTTGAATAGTGACCTAATGTCAAAAACATGAATAGTGACGTAATGTCATGAACATGAATAGTGACGTAATGTCATGAAAATGAATAGTGACGTAATGTCATAAACATGAATAGTGACGTAATGTCATAAACATGAAAACTGACGTAATGTCAATAACATGAAAAATTACGTAATGTCAAAAACATGAAAACTGACGTAATGTCAAAAACATCAAAAATTACATAATGTCAAAAACATGAAAACTGACGTAATGTCATAAACATGAAAACTGACGTAATGTCAAAAACATGAAAACTGACGTAATGTCAAAAACATGAAAAATTACATAATGTCAAAAACATGAAAACTGACGTAATGTCAAAAACATGAAAAATTACATAATGTCAAAAACATGAAAAATTACATAATGTCAAAAACATGAAAACTGACGTAATGTCAAAAACATGAAAAATTACGTAATGTCAAAAACATGAAAAATTACATAATGTCAAAAACATCAAAAATTACATAATGTCAAAAACATGAAAAATTACATAATGTCAAAAACATGAAAAATTACATAATGTCAAAAACATGAAAACTGACGTAATGTCAAAAACATGAAAAATTACGTAATGTCAAAAACATGAAAAATTACATAATGTCAAAAACATGAAAAATTACATAATGTCAAAAACATGAAAAATTACATAATGTCAAAAACATGAAAAATTACATAATGTCAAAAACATGAAAACTGACGTAATGTCAAAAACATGAAAACTGACTTAATGTCAAAAACATGAAAACTGACTTAATGTCAAAAACATGAAAACTGACTTAATGTCAAAAACATGAAAAATTACATAATGTCATAAACATGAAAACTGACTTAATGTCAAAAACATGAAAACTGACGTAATGTCATAAACATGAAAACTGACTTAATGTCAAAAACATGAAAACTGACGTAATGTCAAAAACATGAAAACTGACGTAATGTCATAAACATGAAAACTGACTTAATGTCAAAAACATGAAAACTGACTTAATGTCATAAACATGAAAACTGACGTAATGTCAAAAACATGAAAACTGACGTAATGTCATAAACATGAAAACTGACGTAATGTCATAAACATGAAAACTGACTTAATGTCAAAAACATGAAAACTGACGTAATGTCATAAACATGAAAAATTACATAATGTCATGAACATGAAAACTGACGTAATGTCAAAAACATGAAAACTGACGTAATGTCATAAACATGAAAACTGACGTAATGTCAAAAACATGAAAACTGACGTAATGTCATAAACATGAAAACTGACGTAATGTCATAAACATGAAAACTGACGTAATGTCAAAAACATGAAAACTGACGTAATGTCAAAAACATCAAAAATTACATAATGTCAAAAAACATCAAAAATTACATAATGTCAAAAACATCAAAAATTACATAATGTCATGAACATGAAAACTGACGTAATGTCAAAAACATGAAAACTGACGTAATGTCATAAACATGAAAACTGACGTAATGTCATAAACATGAAAACTGACGTAATGTCATAAACATGAAAACTGACGTAATGTCAAAAACATGAAAACTGACGTAATGTCAAAAACATCAAAAATTACATAATGTCATGAATATGAAAACTGACGTAATGTCATAAACATGAAAACTGACGTAATGTCATAAACATGAAAACTGACGTAATGTCATAAACATGAAAACTGACGTAATGTCATAAACATGAAAACTGACGTAATGTCAAAAACATGAAAACTGACGTAATGTCAAAAACATCAAAAATTACATAATGTCAAAAAACATCAAAAATTACATAATGTCAAAAACATCAAAAATTACATAATGTCATGAACATGAAAACTGACGTAATGTCAAAAACATGAAAACTGACGTAATGTCATAAACATGAAAACTGACGTAATGTCATAAACATGAAAACTGACGTAATGTCATAAACATGAAAACTGACGTAATGTCATAAACATGAAAACTGACGTAATGTCAAAAACATGAAAACTGACGTAATGTCAAAAACATCAAAAATTACATAATGTCAAAAACATCAAAAATTACATAATGTCAAAAACATCAAAAATTACATAATGTCAAAAACATCAAAAATTACATAATGTCAAAAACATCAAAAATTACATAATGTCAAAAACATCAAAAATTACATAATGTCAAAAACATGAAAACTGACGTAATGTCAAAAACATCAAAAATTACATAATGTCAAAAACATGAAAACTGACGTAATGTCAAAAACATCAAAAATTACATAATGTCAAAAACATCAAAAATTACATAATGTCAAAAACATCAAAAATTACATAATGTCAAAAACATCAAAAATTACATAATGTCAAAAACATCAAAAATTACATAATGTCAAAAACATGAAAACTGACGTAATGTCAAAAACATAAAAAATTACATAATGTCAAAAACATGAAAACTGACGTTATGTCAAAAACATGAAAACTGACGTAATGTCAAAAACATGAAAACTGACGTAATGTCATAAACATGAAAACTGACGTAATGTCAAAAACATGAAAACTGACGTAATGTCAAAAACATGAAAACTGACGTAATGTCAAAAACATGAAAACTGACGTAATGTCAAAAACATGAAAAATTACATAATGTCAAAAACATGAAAACTGACGTAATGTCATAAACATGAAAACTGACGTAATGTCATAAACATGAAAACTGACGTGATGTCAAAAACATGAAAAATTACATAATGTCATGAACATGAATAGTGACGTAATGTCAAAACATGATTAATTACATAATGTCAAAAACATGAATAGTGACGTAATGTCAAAAACAGGAATAGTGACGTAATGTCAAAAACATGAATAATTACATAATGTCATAAACATG
>JAPXFY010000012.1:94323658-94326158 GCA_030674185.1 Monoplex corrugatus | reverse complement strand
ATGACCTGTCACAGCTCTCCACCACTCCCACTATGACCTGTCACAGCTCTCCACCACTCCCACTATGACCTGTCACAGCTCTCCACCACTCCCAATATGACCTGTCACAGCTCTCCACCACTCCCACTATGACCTGTCACAGCTCTCCACCACTCCCACTATGACCTGTCACAGCTCTCCACCACTCCCAATATGACCTGTCACAGCTCTCCACCACTCCCAATATGACCTGTCACAGCTCTCACCACTCCCACTATGACCTGTCACAGCTCTCCACCACTCCCACTATGACCTGTCACAGCTCTCCACCACTCCCAATATGACCTGTCACAGCTCTCCACCACTCCCACTATGACCTGTCACAGCTCTCCACCACTCCCAATATGACCTGTCACAGCTCTCCACCACTCCCACTATGACCTGTCACAGCTCTCCACCACTCCCACTATGACCTGTCACAGCTCTCCACCACTCCCAATATGACTTGTCACAGCTCTCCACCACTCCCAATATGACCTGTCACAGCTCTCCACCACTCCCAATATGACCTGTCACAGCTCTCCACCACTCCCACTATGACCTGTCACAGCTCTCCACCACTCCCAATATGACCTGTCACAGCTCTCCACCACTCCCAATATGACCTGTCACAGCTCTCCACCACTCCCAATATGACCTGTCACAGCTCTCCACCACTCCCAATATGACTTGTCACAGCTCTCCACCACTCCCACTATGACCTGTCACAGCTCTCCACCACTCCCAATATGACCTGTCACAGCTCTCCACCACTCCCACTATGACCTGTCACAGCTCTCCACCACTCCCACTATGACCTGTCACAGCTCTCCACCACTCCCAATATGACTTGTCACAGCTCTCCACCACTCCCAATATGACCTGTCACAGCTCTCCACCACTCCCAATATGACCTGTCACAGCTCTCCACCACTCCCACTATGACCTGTCACAGCTCTCCACCACTCCCAATATGACCTGTCACAGCTCTCCACCACTCCCAATATGACCTGTCACAGCTCTCCACCACTCCCAATATGACCTGTCACAGCTCTCCACCACTCCCAATATGACTTGTCACAGCTCTCCACCACTCCCACTATGACCTGTCACAGCTCTCCACCACTCCCAATATGACCTGTCACAGCTCTCCACCACTCCCACTATGACCTGTCACAGCTCTCCACCACTCCCACTATGACCTGTCACAGCTCTCCACCACTCCCAATATGACTTGTCACAGCTCTCCACCACTCCCAATATGACCTGTCACAGCTCTCCACCACTCCCAATATGACCTGTCACAGCTCTCCACCACTCCCACTATGACCTGTCACAGCTCTCCACCACTCCCAATATGACCTGTCACAGCTCTCCACCACTCCCAATATGACCTGTCACAGCTCTCCACCACTCCCAATATGACCTGTCACAGCTCTCCACCACTCCCAATATGACTTGTCACAGCTCTCCACCACTCCCACTATGACCTGTCACAGCTCTCCACCACTCCCAATATGACCTGTCACAGCTCTCCACCACTCCCACTATGACCTGTCACAGCTCTCCACCACTCCCAATATGACCTGTCACAGCTCTCCACCACTCCCACTATGACCTGTCACAGCTCTCCACCACTCCCACTATGACCTGTCACAGCTCTCCACCACTCCCAATATGACCTGTCACAGCTCTCCACCACTCCCAATATGACCTGTCACAGCTCTCACCACTCCCAATATGACCTGTCACAGCTCTCCACCACTCCCAATATGACCTGTCACAGCTCTCCACCACTCCCAATATGACCTGTCACAGCTCTCCACCACTCCCAATATGACCTGTCACAGCTCTCCACCACTCCCAATATGACCTGTCACAGCTCTCCACCACTCCCAATATGACCTGTCACAGCTCTCCACCACTCCCAATATGACCTGTCACAGCTCTCCACCACTCCCAATATGACCTGTCACAGCTCTCCACCACTCCCAATATGACCTGTCACAGCTCTCCACCACTCCCAATATGACCTGTCACAGCTCTCCACCACTCCCAATATGACCTGTCACAGCTCTCCACCACTCCCAATATGACCTGTCACAGCTCTCCACCACTCCCAATATGACCTGTCACAGCTCTCCACCACTCCCACTATGACCTGTCACAGCTCTCCACCACTCCCAATATGACCTGTCACAGCTCTCCACCACTCCCAATATGACCTGTCACAGCTCTCCACCACTCCCAATATGACCTGTCACAGCTCTCCCACCACTCCCAATATGACCTGTCACAGCTCTCCACCACTCCCATATGACCTGTCACAGCTCTCCACCACTCCCATATGACCTGTCACAGCTCCTCCACCACTCCCACTATGACCTGTCACAGCTCTCCACCACTCCCAATATGACCTGTCACAGCTCTCCACCACTCCCAATATGACCTGTCACAGCTCTCCACCACTCCCAATATGACC
>JAPXFY010000012.1:94311158-94313658 GCA_030674185.1 Monoplex corrugatus | reverse complement strand
TTGTTGTAAAGCACTTACAGATTTTAGGGAAAAGTTTATTCAGCCTAAGTATTATAGACAGCCTTGTCTGTTTAAACTGTGCTTGTTGTTGTCATCAACAAATATAGAAGTTGTCCGCAAATTTTCTGTGTTCTTATATAAAGCTATGAAATTTAGAGAAAATGCTGTGTCATAAGATGAGTTATTGATATGTATAATTCAAACCTTTTTGTGCATTATTTAGAAGGTATTGTATTGTTCACATACCCCTTCATAAGGGGTCAAGGCCTAATATGAATAAACTATCTGAAGTCTGAAGTCTGAAGTCTCTCTCTCTCTCTCTGTCTGTGTGTCTGTCCGTCTCTCTGTCTGTTTGTGTGTGTGTGTATGTGTGTCTGTCTGTCTGTCTGTTTCTCTCTCTCTCTCTGTTTCTCTCCGTCACTCTCTCTCTCTCTCTGTCTCTCTCTCTCTCTGTCTGTCTGTGTCTCTCTGTCTCTCTCTCTCTGTCTCTCCGTGTGTGTCTCTCTCTCTGTCACTGTCTGTTTGTCTGTCTGTCTGTCTGTCTGTCTGTCTCTCTCTCTCTCTCTCCCTCTCCCTCTTTTTGTTTTAATCAGTTTTAATCAACGTGTTGGGCGGATATGCATATTCACAGCTTATGCCACATTCATTTTGAATTTTTTTCCTATCACATGCCATCGGTTGAGTGGGGGCCATATGGCATTCATTCCGAATAACAGGAAGTTGTCTTTAAAATAAATGAAACTGAATCCTACTCTGCAATTGACACAGAAAATGGCAGTTTCATTTCATTCTGATTTTCTCACGCGTTTGGCCACCCCCCTCCCCACCCCCCCCCACCCCCCAACGAACCTTATTGTGTGTTTTTTATTGAATCTTACAAATGGACAAAGATGGAGGAAGCAGTGTTGAATTGGTATCACTTTTTACTAATGATAAATTGGCTCTTTCCCGCATCTGTGTGATGGCATATGGTTTATATCTCAGCTGACAACGAACGCCCTTTCACTTCAAACGTCTGTTGTTTCGTGGTGTGACTCACATTTGCACTTTCCTTAATTTGAATATGAAAGCTTTTGGCAATTCAGTTGTTAAATATTCAGCATCGGCGGTTTCCAGGAGAATATTTTGTTTCTTTGTGAATTGTGTTTGTCACAAGGATATTGGCCAATGACTATAGAGTTTTTAATGTCTGTTTGTTTGTTTGTTTATTTGTTCGTTTGTTTGTCTGTTTGTTTGTCTGTCTATCTGTCTGTTCGTTTGTTTGTCTGTTTGTTTGTTTGTCTGTCTGTCTGTATGTTTGTCTGTATGTTTGTTTGTCTGTATGTCTGTATGTTTGTTTGTCTGTTTGTTTGTCTATCTGTCTGTCTGTCTGTTCGTTTGTTTGTCTGTGTTTGTTTGTCTGTCTGTCTGTTCGTTTGTTTGTTTGTCTGTGTTTGTCTGTCTGTCTGTCTGTCTGTTCGTTTGTTTGTCTGTGTTTGTCTGTCTGTCTGTCTGTTCGTTTGTTTGTCTGTGTTAGTTTGTCTGTCTGTCTGTCTGTTCGTTTATTTGTCTGTTTGTTTGTCTGTCTGTCTGTTCGTTTGTTTGTCTGTGTTTGTCTGTCTGTCTGTCTGTTCATTTGTTTGTCTGTCTGTTAGTTTGTTTGTCTGTTTGTTTGTCTGTCTATCTGTCTGTTCGTTTGTTTGTCTGTGTTTGTTTGTCTGTCTGTCTGTCTGTTCATTTGTTTGTCTGTGTTTGTTTGTTTGTCTGTCTGTTAGTTTGTTTGTCTGTGTTTGTTTGTCTGTCTATCTGTCTGTTCGATTGCTTGTCTGTGTTTGTCTGTCTGTTCGTTTGTTTGTCTGTTTGTTTGTCTGTCTGTCTGTTCGTTTGTGTGTGTGTGTCTGTCTGTTCGTTTGTCTTGTGTCTGTCTGTCTGTTCGTTTGTTTGTCTGTTTTTGTCTGTTTGTGGTTGTTGTTTGTTTGTCTGTTTGTTGTCTGTTTGTTTGTCTGTTTCGTTTGTCTGTGTTGTCTTGTCTGTTGTTTGTTGTCTGTTTGTTTCTCTGTTGTTGTCTGTGCTGTCTGTCGTCTGTTGTCTGTTGTTGTTTGTTTGTCTGTTTGTTTGTCTGTGTCTGTCTGTCTGTTTGTTTGTTTGTTTGTTGTTTGTCTGTTGTCTGTCTGTTGTTGTTTGTTTGTCTGTGTTTGTCTGTGTTTGTTTGTTTGTTTGTTTGTCTGTCGTGTCTGTCTGTTCGTTTGTTTGTTGTGTTTGTCTGTGTTGTCTGTCTGTTGTTTGTTTGTTTGTCTTTGTGTTTGTCTGTGTGTTGGTTTTGTTGTTGTTTGTTTGTGTCTATACAGGGAGAACATACTGTGTGGTAAAGGCGAGTGGCCACGTGACCACACACACCCGCAGAATCACACACGCACACACACACACACATACACACACACCCTCCCCCACCCACACACCCACACACACACACACACATACACACACACATACAAACATACTCAGCCATACACTCGCCTTC
>JAPXFY010000012.1:94306158-94308658 GCA_030674185.1 Monoplex corrugatus | reverse complement strand
TCGTTTTGCTGTAGGGGACATGTAGATCAGTGTCGTTTTGCTGTAGGGGACAGGTGGATCAGTGTCGTTTTGCTGTAGGGGACAGGAGGATCAGTGTCGTTTTGCTGTAGGGGACAGGAGGATCAGTGTCGTTTTGCTGTAGGGGACAGGTAGATCAGTGTCGTTTTGCTGTAGGGGACAGGTAGATCAGTGTCGTTTTGCTGTAGGGGACAGGAGGATCAGTGTCGTTTTGCTGTAGAGGACAGGTAGATCAGTCTCGTTTTGCTGTAGGGGACAGGTGGTAGATCAGTGTGGTTTTGCTGTAGGGGACAGGTGGTGGATCAGTGTCGTTTTGCTGTAGGGGACAGGTGGTGGAACAGTGTCGTTTTGCTGTAGGGGACAGGTGGTAGATCAGTGTCGTTTTGCTGTAGGGGACAGGTGGTGGATCAGTGTCGTTTTGCTGTAGGGGACAGGTGGTAGATCAGTGTGGTTTTGCTGTAGGGGACAGGTAGATCAGTGTCGTTTTGCTGTAGGGGACAGGTGGTGGATCAGTGTCGTTTTGCTGTAGGGGACAGGTGGATCAGTGTCGTTTTGCTGTAGGGGACAGGTGGTGGATCAGTGTCGTTTTGCTGTAGGGGACAGGTGGTGGATCAGTGTCGTTTTGCTGTAGGGGACAGGTGGATCAGTGTCGTTTTGCTGTAGGGACAGGTGGTGGATCAGTGTCGTTTTGCTGTAGGGGACAGGTGGTGGATCAGTGTCGTTTTGCTGTAGGGGACAGGTGGTATCGTGTACGTTTGCTGTAGGGGACAGGTGTGGATCAGTGTCGTTTTGCTGTAGGGACATGGTGGTCAGTGTGTTTTCCTTCTTTCTGAGACGTGGATTTGCCATCGTCCTTTCGTGACGATGTGATTTTTTTTCCACTCCACTTTGACTCTGTCGTGAATTGTTTAACCAACTCCTTGTGTCCTCGTGTCGTGTGTTTAAAGCATTTGTGTGTTGTGTTTGTGTGTTGTGTGTGTGTGTGTGTGTGTGTGTGTGTGTGTGTGTGTGTTGTGTGTGTGTGTGTGTGTTGTGGTTGTGTGTGTGTATGTGTTTGTGTGAGTGTGTGTGTGTGTGTGTGTATGTTGTGTGTGTGTGTGTGTATGTGTGTTGTGTGTTGTGTGTGTGTGTGTGTGTGTGTGTGTGTGTGGTGTGTGTGTGTGTGGTGTGTGTGTGTGTGTGTGTGTGTGTGTGTGTGTTGTGTGTTCTGTAAGTGTGCGTGGGCTCTGTGTGTACGTGCATGTGTGTTGTGTTTCTGTGCCAGTGGCTCTGTGTGTCCGTGCCCCTCTGTATGTCTCATAAGAAAGATAAAAAGAAACAAGCAAACAAACAAACAAGCAAACAAACAAAGAAACAAAGGAACAGGAAGTAACAAAACATACAGGTAAAGTAACCACTCTTTGTACAACACAGGGACAAAGATCATGTGTCACAGGATTACTTACTCTTTGAATCACACACTTGTGTTTATTTGTGGCTTTTTGATGTTCACATGCACAAGAAGATCATCTAGACTGGCCAAGACCGTCTTGCAGGGAACAGTTCAGGGAGGGAAACGAAGAGGCAGACAGAGAAAAAGATGGGAAGACAATATCAGAGAGTGGACTGGCCTTGAATGGAACATCATTCTGCGGAAAGCTGAGGACCGTGAGGAGTGGAGGAAGTTGGTTGCAAAATCTTCAGTGGTGCCCCAACGGTCAACCAGACTACGGGACTGATGATGATGATGATGATGATGATGATGATGATCCTCTTCCAGGTTCTCTCTACTCCAACTGTCTCACTACTCTCCTCCCATTCATCACTGACATCATCAGCACTTCTTTTCAAACTGGAACTGTCCCATATTCTTTCAAGTCTGCTATTGTTCACCCTCTCCTCAAGAAACACAATTTAGACCCAAATGAACTGAAAAATTACCGGCCTATCTCTAATCTCTCTTTCTTGTCAAAACTCCTTGAAAAAGTCGTCCTCAACCAGCTGAACTCTCACCTGTCTGCCAACAATCTCCTCAATCCTTTCCAGTCAGCCTACCGCCAGTGCCATAGCACTGAAACTGCCCTACTACACATTCTCAACAATCTCCTCCTTGCAACTGATATTGGCAAAGTCTCTCTCCTCACACTCCTTGATCTGTCTGCAGCCTTCGATACCATTGACCATGGTATTCTCCTTTCTAGACTTCATCATACTTTCGGCATCTCTGACATTGCTCTCTCTTTTTTTCACTTCGTATTTATCAAACAGAAAACAAACTGTTCTCATCAATGGCACTTACTCTCAACCTGCATACATGACCTGTGGTGTTCCACAAGGATCTGTCCTTGGCCCTGTTCTTTTCACTCTTTATACCTCCCCCCTGTCCACCATCATCAACTCCCACTCTATAAAACACCACTTCTATGCTGATGACACCCAACTTCAAGACAGTGACTCACCTGATAATATACAGCGCCTGTTGACTCGCACCACTGAGTGTTAC
>JAPXFY010000012.1:94261158-94263658 GCA_030674185.1 Monoplex corrugatus | reverse complement strand
CATCTTGATAAAACAGAATGAAATTAGATCAGGAAAAAATGGTTATACTCCACGCGAAAGAGCTAGTATGATACAGAAATAAAAAACTGAGTATAAGTGCAAGAGAGAGAGAGAGAGGGAGAGAGAGACAGAGAGGCAGAGACAGACAGACAGAGACTGACAGACAGAAACAGACAGAGAGACAAAGAGAGAGAGAGAAAGAAAGATAGAGACAGAGACAGAGAGACAGAAACAGAGACAGAGAGACAGAAAAGAGAGAGAGAGAGTGTGAGAGAGGGAGAGAGAGAGAGACAGAGACAGACAGACAGAGACTGACAGACAGAAACAGAGAGACAAAGAGAGACAGAGAAAGAAAGATAGAGACAGAGACAGAGAGACAGAAACAGAGACAGAGACAGAAAAGAGAGAGAGAGAGAGAGAGGGAGAGAGAGACAGAGAGGCAGAGACAGACAGACAGAGACTGACAGACAGAAACAGACAGAGAGACAAAGAGAGAGAGAGAAAGAAAGATAGAGACAGAGACAGAGAGACAGAAACAGAGACAGAGAGACAGAAAAGAGAGAGAGAGAGTGTGAGAGAGGGAGAGAGAGAGAGACAGAGACAGACAGACAGAGACAGAGACTGACAGACAGAAACAGAGAGACAAAGAGAGACAGAGAAAGAAAGATAGAGACAGAGACAGAGAGACAGAAACAGAGACAGAAAAGAGAGAGAGTGTGTGTGTGAGAGAGATAGAGAGACAGAGAGAGACAGAGACACAGACAGAGACAGAGACTGACAGAAACAGACAGAGAGACAAAGAGAGACAGAGAAAGAAAGATAGAGACAGAGACAGAGAGACAGAAACAGAGACAGAGAGACAGAAGAGAGAGAGAGAGAGAGAGAGAGAGAGAGAGAAAGAGAGACAGAGAGACAGAGACAGACATACAGAGACAGAGACTGCCAGACAGAAACAGAGAGACAAAGAGAGAGAGAAAGAAAGATAGAGACAGAGACAGAAGAGAGAGAGAGAGTGAGAGAGAGAGAAAGAGACAGAGACACAGAGAGACAGAGATAGACAAAGACAGAGACAGAGACAGAGAGGAAAACATTAAAAAAAAGACCAGCATATATTCTCATATTTTATTTGTATCGATATTAGTGTATTGCAAAAGCCAGACAATCATGTCATTTCATTGTCTTTTCTTAACAATGACAGGACAAAGAGCAAGAATATGCAGAACATCTAAAAGTCCAACAGCAAGGCGAACAAGCATGGAGGAAGTAAAATTAAACGAAAAACCAAACACAGAAATGCATTGAAACTGAAGACGGTTTCAAATCAAACTAGAAGGAAGGCACGCATGCAATTGGATCAATTACAAGAATATAAAAAACAACTCCATGTGTATCTAATTCAAACACAAACAAAAAGCAAACAAAAATAACATTTGCAGTGTCATCCTAACCGTGTTATACGAAGAGGATACAATACAACAATAATACAATACAATATTTTATTTATATAGCGCAAAATCTTGATAAAATCAAATCTAAGCGCTAAAACAGACACACACGCACGGACGCACACACACACGCACGCACGCACGCACGCACGCATGCACACACACACACACACACACACACACACACACACACACACACACACACACACACACACACGCACACGCACACGCACACGGCTATAAATGGGGAGAAAGAATAAAAGCAATGGAAAATTATAGAGAGCATAAAATGACATGATTTTCTGGCTTTTACAATACACTAATATCGATACAAATAAAATATGAGAACATATGCTGTTTTTTTTAATGTTTTCCTCTCTGTCTCTGTCTCTGTCTTTGTCTGTCTGTCTCTCTGTCTCTTTCTCTGTCTCTTTCTCTCTCTCACTCTCTCTCTCTCTCTTCTGTTTCTCTGTCTCTGTCTTTCTCGTCTTGACTATTGTAATTCCCTTCTGTCTGGTTCCCCAAAACAGCTCCTTGACAAACTTCAGAAAGTACAGAACCATGCCGCTCGGCTAGTATTTCGGTCTTCCAAATTTCAGCATGTCTCTCCTCTTCTCCAAGACTTGCATTGGTTACTTGTGTTGAAAAGGATCCAACATAAAATTGCTGTTCAGTGCTTCAGATACTTCGACAATTCTATTCCCTCTTACCTGTCTGAATATCTTCAACTATACGTTCCATCTCGTCATCTTCGTACCTCAGCCGATACCCGCTTATTTCGAATCCCAACTTTTCGAACAAAATCATATGGTGAGCGATCCTTTTCTTTTCAAGCCCCTTCCTCATGGAATTCACTTCCCTACCCGCTGAGGCACAAAACAAGTCTTCAGTCATTTAAATCTGGCTTGAAAACGCATCTCTTTCCTCTCTGAAATTTATTAACCTAAAAGAGCTATGCTGTCTGCGCGCTAGCGTGCTTCTGTGTATGTTATTGCTGTGTGCCTATAGATATGTCTCGGGTGGGAGGAGGATATGTGTGTGTGTGCCAGAGAGTA
>JAPXFY010000012.1:94228658-94241158 GCA_030674185.1 Monoplex corrugatus | reverse complement strand
TCTGGTGTGTGGTTTCGCTGGTACCGTAAGCCTGCACATAAACCCTACATGATGGAGAGATGTTACAAAACAACAAAGGATCGAATAAAAACACGAAAACACCATTTTGTTTAACTTTCGTAGCTTTCGGAGCTCTGATGCTCCTTCTTCAGCAGGCATGTTTATTTGCTCATCATCATCATCAGGTGCCCTGCCGCATGGCGTTGGCGATCATGGACTTCCATCTGCCTCTATCTCTCGTTACCCCTAGCATCTCCCCCACCCTCCTCGTCCCCAGCTACTCTGCAAGTCCGTCCAGCATTCTCTCCTGGGTCTACCTGGTGCTCTCTTTCCCTCCAGCTTTCCCGTTGTGACCAGGTGCTCCAAATCCCCCTTCCTCATAAAATGGCCTATAAATGTTGCTTGTCTTTTCCTGATCTTCCTTATGAGTGATCTACTTGTGTCTGCCTCCATCAAGACTGTCTCGTTTGTTTTCTTTGCTGTCCATGGAACTCTCAACATTCTTCTGAGAAACCACATCTCGGCTGCCTGTTTATTTGTTACAGATGTCAATAGCTGGGGTCACGGCATTCGTACACTCTAGAAACAGTACGCACAAAAAGTAACAGGATTTTCTAATGGTCACGACACATTGTGTTAAAGTGTTAAAAGGATTTGACACATCGTTCAAAATATTGATGGAGGAATGAATGATGACAGGAGATGTCCGTATCATCTTTACTGTCAAACCACCATCCACCACTTTCAAAGAAAACTTGTTTCTTTCCATCACAGCTGCAGGTAACAGAAGTGTCATCCTCCAATCCTTCGCATCCATTTCTTTCTCTTTCATATTCCTGTCCCACCCCCCCACCCCCACCACCTTTACCATCCCCTGCTTTAACCCTTTGAATCCTGCATCCTATTCAGTGACTGCAAAACATTAACCCTTTGAATCCAGCACCCTATTTATTGACTGCAAAAAATTAACCCTTTGACTCCCGCACCCTATTCAGTGACTGCAAAAAATTAACCCTTTGACTCCCGCACACTATTCAGTGACTGCAAAAAATTAACCCTTTGACTCCCGCACCCTATTCAGTGACTGCAAAAAATTAACCCTTTGATTCCCGCACCCTATGCAGTGACTGCAAAAACTTAACCCTTTGAATCCCGCACCCTATTCAGTGACTGCAAAAAATTAACCCTTTGAATCCTGCACCCTGTTCAGTGACTGCAAAAAATTAACCCTTTGAATCCCGCACCCTATTCAGTGACTGCAAAAACTTAACCCTTGAATCCTGCACCCTATTCAGTGACTGCAAAAAATTAACCCTTTGAATCCCGCACCCTATTCAGTGACTGCAAAAACTTAACCCTTTGAATCCTGCACCCTATCCACTAGCTCCCTGCAGGAAGTTGGTGGATAGGGTGTGGGAGTCAAAGAGTTAAGATTTTGCTTTGCTAAAATGGTTGACAATGCAGGATGATGGCGGACAGGTTGCAGGAGTCAAAGGGTTAATATTTTGCTTTGCTAGAATGGTTGACAATGCAGGATGCTGGTGGACAGGGTGCAGGAGTCAAAGGGTTAAGATTTTGCTTTGCTAGAATGGTTGACAATGTAGGATGCTGGTGGACAGGGTGCGGGAGTCAAAGGGTTAAGATTTTGCTTTGCTAGAATGGTTGACAATGCAGGATGCTGGTGGACAGGGTGCGGGAGTCAAAGGGTTAAGATTTTGCTTTGCTAGAATGGTTGACAATGCAGGATGCTGGTGGACAGGGTGCGGGAGTCAAAAGGTTAAGTTTTCGCTTTTGCTAGAATGGTTGACAATGCAGGATGATGGTGGACAGGGTGCAGGAGTCAAAGGGTTAAGATTTTGCTTTGCTAGAATGGTTGACAATGCAGGATGCTGGTGGACAGGGTGCAGGAGTCAAAGGGTTAAACAAATCATTCTACTTGTCTCCCTCCCCTCACGTGTGTGGTAGTAGTAGACGGTAGAGAAATTCTCAGCCTGCATTATTCTCAAAACAACATGAAATGGTAGAAGGTAGAAAGAAACTCTATGGAGAGCTAGACAACAGAAGGTCTTCAGAGAAGTAACCCCCTTTAGACAAGTGTTTCGGCCCTGAATTCCTTACACTCTCGGGGGGCCGGGCCACATCCAGGTCATGACTCCTGGATGCCCTTCTGCTGTTGTCTATTTTTTTTTTTTTCCCACGCCGGGGAGCGAACCTGGGCGATTCTGCGCTTCAGAACTGCGGTACGCGGTTTTACCAATGTGCTAACGGGGCACACATCATCTGTAGGGAATTTAGTCCTTATGAAGTTCACTTTTGGTTCCTCCTTGCCCAGATCCAGCTTGAGCTCCTTTCTGCTGCCTCTGCCATCGCTTTAAGGGCTCTAGTCCTCTTCTTCCCAGAAATGGCGAGTTGTTTCATGAGATCATAAGCGGAGGTGCCCACAAACCCTCTTGCCCCGACCTCTATGGCGAAGATTTTGACCCGCAGACCTGCTTTCTTCAGGATGCTGGCAAGACCGGCGTATTTTTCGGTCTTGTAGATATGTGCTTCTTCCATTCTGCTTTCGTATGGCACAGTGAGTTCTATCAGAATCACTTGTTTCGAGGAGTCAGAGTGGAGAGCGATGTCTGGTCTCATGCCTGTCTTGCTGATGACATCTGGGTAATTTCTCCACTCTGGGAGGTCTGCTGTACACTCCCAGTCGACTGCTCCATCCAGAAGACCCTTTTGCAATGTGCTGGTTGTCGTAGCACTTTCGGGCCAGACCTGTTTCCCTCCTGCTTTGTAGAACGTTGTCATAGCAATTGGTGCGTTTGGGGTCATGGTTTTTTCGCTAACCACATCTGTGATCACTTTCAGAACTTGGTTGTGCCTCCATGTATACCTTCCTTGGGCTAGCGCTACTTTGCAAGAGCTTAGGACATGTTCCACTGTTTGTTTCTTCTGACAGAGCGGACATGCTGGGTCGTCTGATTTCCCCCATTTCACTAAGTTTGCATTCGAGGGGAGCAGGTCATATACAGATCTGAGGAGGAAGCTTATCCTTAGAGGAGCCATGTGCCACATATCGTTCCAGCTGAGACTTCTTTGGAGTGCACTGTCCCATGTTGTCCATTGCCCTGTTGACCTTGCTGGACTGCCTTCTGCACTCTTTTGACATCTTCTTCTTCCTTCAACTCCTGTATGATCATGTCTCTTTTTTCCTTCCCTTTGGCTTTGGACCACCACTGCATTTTTGTTGCTCCCAGTCCCTGTCTGTTGGTTTGCGTGTGTCCAATTATTTCTTTGATGCTGAGGTTTCTCTTGGCATTGTTTACAGCCTCTTGGACTTTCCACTTTCTGCCAGTTCTCAGCTTTGGATGAACTGATCTCACGATGTTGTCTTCCGATTCCTCCAGCATGCTCAACAGTCTTGCTTTTCCAACTTTGTATTCCTCCACTATGGATTTAAGAGGTAGCTTCAGCATTGCTTGACGACAGTAGAATGCAACATCAGTGAGACCAGGTGGGACACCGAGCCATTTTCTTGTGTATTTGTTGATTTTGGCTTCCATTGCTTCGACTGTGCTGGTGCAAATGTCATAGATTAGCAGTGGCCACAGCAGCTTTGGTATCAGCATGAACTGTAGACACCAGACTTTGTATTTGCCTGGCAGTCCGCAGTTATCTATTTTCTTCAGGCCTTCTTCTGCTGTTTGCTTGGTTTCACATCCCCTTTGTGTGTCTTTCAGGGAGTCATCATACCATCTTCCGAGACTTTTTACTGGCTCTTCTGTGACAGTGGGGATGGCTTGGTTGGCTACCATGAATTTGACTGAATCTGCCACTTTTCCTTTTCGCAGTGAGAGACTTCGGGATTTCTTAGGTTTGAACCTCATTCTTGAAGAGGCCACCAGCTCATCCAGCTGCTTTAAGATTCGGTGTGTCTCTTCCTCATCCGTGGACAAGACTGTTGTGTCATCCATGAAAGCTTTCAGAGGAGGCATCTGGTATCCATCTCCCAGATTCACTGGACCTGAACTCTTCATTGCAGCTTTCAAGATGACTTCCATTGCTAACACGAACAGTATGGGAGAGATTGCACAGCCCATTGCAATGCCCACCACTAGGTCTATCCAGTCCGTGGTGTATTCTTTGGTAGAGAACCGCATTGAGAACCCTTGGAAATACTTCCTCAGCATTGTTCGGATGTTTTCTGGGATGTGATACATTTCAAGAGCCAGCTGGATCATATCGTGTGGAACTGATCCATATGCATTCGCCAGATCAAGCCAAACTACGTCAATGTCTCTCTTCTCTGTTCTTGCTTTTTGGATGGCATCCCAAATCAACGTGACATGTTCCAAGCATCCAGGCATTCCTGGTATGCCTCCCTTTTGGACTGACATATCCAGATACTTGTTTTCAGTCAGGTATTTTGTCAATCTTGCTGCCATAACAGAGAAGAAGATTTTCCCCTCGACGTTCAGAAGTGATATTGGCCTGAACTGATTGATGCTGCTGGAGTTCTGCTCCTTCGGAATGTACACTCCTTCAGCTCTCATCCATTGGTCGCTGATCTTCTGGTTCCTCCATGCTGATCGAATCATCTTGTGGAGCCACTCGAGCACTTTTGGGCATTTCTTGTAGAGCAGGTATGGTATTCCGTTTGGTCCAGGTGCTGACTTGGCTCTGGCTTTCTTTACTACGTTCTTCACTTCATCCAGTGTTGGTGGTTTGTTATTGAATTTTCCTTCTGGCGCTGCAGGCCAAACCAGATTCTGGATTTCAAGTGGTGCCTCGCGCTGAGAATCGGAATATGTTTCCCTGAGATGCTGCTCTAGGGTTTCCTTGCCCACTGTGAGAGTCCCTGATTTGGGTTGTTCAAACAGCTTTCTTGCAAAGTCAAAGGGATCTTTGAAGAAACGATCTTGAGTCTTCTTCTTTTTGCTCTTTCTTCGCCTTGCTGATTCCACTTTGCTGAGAGCATTGTGTTTGGCCTTCAGATCTTTCCAGAGTTCCAGGAGCCCTTGCTTCTCGAATTCTGAGGCAGTTTTCATTCGCTTTTTAAGCTTCCTTTTCTCCCTCCGGATGCTCTCCATCTGTTGCTGTCTTCTGGATTTCTGGGGAGGCGTTTTTGTCTTTGGCTGCTTCACTCCATAAGTGTCCCTGCAGATAGAGTATATGATGTCTCCGTATGTGTCAAGTTTGTGTTCCAGCGTACTGTTCCCTATTAGCGCATTCAGCTTAAGGACAAGTTCCTCATCTAATTTCTCCCATTGTTCTTTTGCACCGGCAGGCGGCAAATTGAGTTTTCCACGTTTGGCGTTAAGAGCTTGTGCAAAATCCGCATCAGAACCGTCAGCGTGGATGTCCTTGGCACTGTGGTTTAAATCCTGGCCTTGGTCATCCAACGTCTCACCTGCTATCGCAGTGCGCTGCTGCTGGTTCGTATGTGTCTTCAAACAGCCCATTTTTGTCCTGTGGATCTTCATGCCGCGTTTGGTGGTGAATCTCCTTCCACACACACACGGAAATTCCAACTGGTCATTAATCATGGTCCGTTGTGCGTTTCCAGTCGTGATGGAGTCATTGCCGATGGATTCATCATTCTCTCCCCCTTTCGGTGAATCCTGGGAGCATCTTTCATTTAAAGAACTCGTGGCATGTTATCAAAGGCAAGGTGGGAAGCCAACCCACAAAGCCCGCAGATCTAGTCTTTCCCAGTGTCCTTCGGTCTTTCCCGAATGTCCTCCGAACTATTCCCGGAAGTCAATGGATTGACCATGTGCAGGTAGAAAGAAACTCTATGGAGAGCTAGATCAGAACATGAAAACAGAGAGCACGGGTTTCATTCTGTCCCTGTGCGGCAAGACAAGCATGGTGGACATATGATGTTATTATTGATCACACTGCTTCTGCTTTCATTCTATTACCAGGCGCCCTGCTGACAAACCATAATTGCAGGGCATGGTTATGTGGGTGTCTGGAAATAACGAACCTCTGGCCATCTGGACAAGGACTGTGTTGTCTGGTGTGATGGTGTGTTTGGTGCGTTAGGTTGTATCTGTGGTCTTGTCTTCCTGCACTTCTGCGCATGTGTGTGTGAGTGTGTGTGTGTGTGTGTGTGTTTGTGTGTGTGTGTGTGTGTGTGTGTGTGTGTGCTGTGTGTGTGTGTTTGCATGTGTTTGTGTGTGTGTTTGTGTGTGTGTGTGTTTGTGTGTGTGTGTGTGTGTTCGTTCTTTGATTTAACGCCTTTTCATTATAAGTGATATTAGACGGGTGGTTGTGTGTTTGTGTTTGTGTGTGTGCGCGCCTGCTTGTGTGTGTGTGTGTGTGTGTGTGTGTGTGTGTGTGTGTGTGTGTGTGTGTGTGTGTGTGTCTGTGTGTCTGTGTGCGTCTGTGTGTGTGTTTTTGTGTGTATTTGTAGTTGTGTGTATGTGTGATTGTGTGTGTGTGTGTGTATGTATGTGTGTGTGTGTGTGTGTGTGTGTGTGTGTGTGTGTGTGTGTGTGTGTGTGTGTGTGCGTGCGTGTATGTGAGGGAGAGACAGAACGAGAGAAAGAGGGGGGATGAAAAAGAGAGACAGAAAGAGATAGAGAAAATGGGCACAATGTCTACATAAGGACACCTTTATCAGGGTGAGATGCTCTTGTGTTCTTTCAGAAAGTTGTAAACAGACCACAAAGAAGAACAGAGACACAGGGAAGAAGAGTGGACTCACAATGATATAACACTTGTTGAAATAAAATGTGACCTCCCACCACGAAATCAGTCTTAACTCGCAGTCAGTCGAACAGCACTAGGAGCTGAAAAGGTGACTGAGGGTCTATCTGGGGTGTTTTGACTTTTTCTCAAAAGTGATTTCTGTAGACTATAATCTATCCCCCACAGAATTTTTTTTTTCTTGAAAAAATATTGATCAATTTAAATCGGTATTTTAATGCACTGATCGCAGCAGAAAGAACGCAATTTTCTACAAAAAATATCTATTTTTATCTCTTATTATGAACCGTAACCTGTACAGTACCAGCACATGTAATATACTGACGGAAAGCTCTTTGGTGCACCTTTCAGATAATGACAGCGAAAATTAGAAACAAAATGGGTCAAAGCCACCAAATAAAGAAATTTAAGGAAAATGTGTAGGAGAGCACACAAAAACTTAAGAGGCCGTTTTCTCAAAATGGCCGTCATACAACTTAATGACTTTAAACATACATAACTTCTACATTTTTTTGAGTACAAGCTTTTTTTCAAGTACCAAAATAATCAGCAGAATGTACACTTTCCAGTGATATGTATATCTCAATATGCCCCAAAATGTCAGTTAAGACCGATTTCGTGGTGGGGATCACAAATGAAAAAAACACACAAACGAACGAACGAATCACAATGGAGGTTGGTTTTAAATTGAAGGAAAGGAAGTGCAAATACACCACTCCAGGAGTTCACAAGATGGAGAAAGTGCATGTGCACGCATGTCGGCCTCTTTACATCTCAGGAGATGATAGTCTGCACCAAGATGTGACAGAGATTGCCACTCAAGAATCGGCCTGCACAGCCACAGCAGAAAGTGCACGTCATGACTATAACGCCTCCTGGTGCATGTGCACGCAATATAAAATCAGGTAAAAAGAATTGTGCACTCTTCCTGTGTTTGCACAATAGCAAGGGAGATAATCCTCCCTTACCTATCTTGTGGCGTCAACTATATGTGAAGATGTACTTCATCAAGTACATAGAACGAAATAATAACAAACATAGAAACATATAGAAAGATACATTGTCATCGGAATCTGTTTTGCTTGAAAAAGATTTCGTGTTGTGATGATGATAGGTGCCCTGCCGCATGGCGTTGGCGATCATGGACTTCCAACCATCCCTATCTCTCGTTGCCCCCAGCATCTCCCCCACCCTCCCCATCCCCAGCCACTCTGCAAGTCCGTCCAGCATTCTCTCCCTGGGTCTACCTGGTGCTTTCTTTCCCTCCAGATTTCCCGTTGTGACCAGGTGCTCCAAATCCCCATTCCTTATAAAATGGCCTATAAATGTTGCTTGTCTTTACCTAATCTTCCTTATGAGTGATCTACTTGTGTCTGCCTCCATCAAGACTGTCTCGTTTGTTTTCTTTGCTGTCCATGGAACTCTCAACATTCTTCTTAGAAACCACATCTCGGCTGCCTCAATCTTGCTCTGGCTTTACTTGCTGACTGTCCACGCCTCGCATCCGTACAACAGTATTGGTTCTATATAAGATTCACGGACTCTGTGATGTTAATTGAGTGATGATCTTATCTTATTAAAACAGCACTTACACTTTCCTTAATTCTGACTTGTTTGTGAATTTAAAACTTAATATCTTTCCAGTTTCAGTTTCTTGGTATTCGTGAGAAGGACTGATAATAAATGAAATAAACATCTTGATAAAACAGAATGAAATTAGATCAGAAAAAAATGGTTATACTCCACGCGAAAGAGCAAGTATGATACAGAAATAAAAAACTGAGTATAAGTGCAAGAGAGAGAGAGAGACAGAGAGAGAGACAGAGAGGCAGAGACAGACAGACAGAGACTGACAGACAGAAACAGACAGAGAGACAAAGAGAGACAGAGAAAGAAAGATAGAGACAGAGACAGAGAGACAGAAACAGAGACAGAGAGACAGAAAAGAGAGAGAGAGAGTGTGAGAGAGGGAGAGAGGGAGAGACAGAGACAGACAGACAGAGACAGAGACTGACAGACAGAAACAGAGAGACAAAGAGAGACAGAGAAAGAAAGATAGAGACAGAGACAGAGAGACAGAAACAGAGACAGAGAGACAGAAAAGAGAGAGAGAGAGTGTGAGAGAGGGAGAGAGGGAGAGACAGAGACAGACAGACAGAGACAGAGACTGACAGACAGAAACAGAGAGACAAAGAGAGACAGAGAAAGAAAGATAGAGACAGAGACAGAGAGACAGAAACAGAGACAGAGAGACAGAAAAGAGAGAGAGAGAGTGTGAGAGAGGGAGACAGAGAGAGACAGAGACAGACAGACAGAGACAGAGACTGACAGACAGAAACAGAGAGACAAAGAGAGACAGAGAAAGAAAGATAGAGACAGAGACAGAGAGACAGAAACAGAGACAGAGAGACAGAAGAGAGAGAGAGAGAGAAAGAGAGACAGAGAGACAGAGACAGACATACAGAGACAGAGACTGCCAGACAGAAACAGAGAGACAAAGAGAGAGAGAAAGAAAGATAGAGACAGAGACAGAAGAGAGAGAGAGAGTGAGAGAGAGAGAAAGAGACAGAGACACAGAGAGACAGAGATAGACAAAGACAGAGACAGAGACAGAGACAGAGAGGAAAACATTAAAAAAAAAGACCAGCATATGTTCTCATATTTTATTTGTGTCGATATTAGTGTATTGCAAAAGCCAGACAATCATGTCATTTCATTGTCTTTTCTTAACAATGACAGGACAAAGAGCAAGAATATGCAGAACATCTGAAAGTTCAACAGCAAGGCGAACAAGAATGGAGGAAGTAAAGTTAAACGAAAAACCAAACACAGAAATGCATTGAAACTGAAGACGGTTTCAAATCAAACTAGAAGGAAGGCACGCATGCAATTGGATCAATTACAAGAATATAAAAAAAACAACTCCATGTGTATCTAATTCAAACACAAACAAAAAGCAAACAAAAATAACATTTGCAGTGTCATCCTAACCGTGTTATACGAAGAGGATACAATACAATATTTTATTTATATAGCGCAAAATCTTGATAAAATCAAATCTAAGCGCTAAAACAGACACACACGCACGGACGCACACACACGCACGCACGCACGCACACACACACACACACACCCACACGCACACGGCTATAAATGGGGAGAAAGAATAAAAGCAATGGAAAATTATAGAGAGCATATTATATACAATTATATCTTACAATGTGATTCCCCTCCGAGTGGAGACAGGCTGCAGAGGGGATTGAGTGAGGTCGGGATTTTATGCAGAGGAGAAAAGGTGAGTTTTGAGAGCGGACTTGAAGGAGACAAAAGTAGGTTGCTGACGGACTGAGAGAGGAAGTTTGTTCCAGGAAAGTGGACCAGAAACAGAGAAGGCTCGTGGACCATAGGTATTGAGCTTGGTGCGTGGAAAGCATGTGCTAAGCTGAATAATGTGATAGTCATGACCATACCATATATGTAGTGCTCTTTCTGAACAATTTGCTGGTTTTGATGTCACACTATTGTGTGCACTTCCGGAGCTTCATACTTCCGTAAAAGAAGTTTGCAACTTGCTCGAATCAGCCTCATGGACTCGATTTCATGAACATTCAAATGAACAGTTTGTGTCACAACAGATGATAAAACTTACCGTTCAAAATGTATGTAAAAAATTACAATATTTTTCTATGTATCATTTGAGATCGATTGTTGCTGTTCGTTTTCGTATTCAGCTAAACGCGTTGAAAACAAAATATTGTAAAAAATGTCAAGTGTATTTGCGGCGAACAGTTCACACTATTCCACTGTTTATTCTACTGCAAAATGCTACGTTCTTTTTTGCCGAAAATGTTTACTCAAGAAAAGTATTCTGAAAATTATTTCCAAAAAATGACATCAGATCAATCTTTTTTAGTTAAAATTTCAGAATCATTAGTTCACAGTCCTGTTAATGCATTACTTTAACTTTATGCGGTTTGTGTTTTAGTGTTACAATTTCCCTTCACGTTGTTGAAGTTAATTGTTAGTGTTCAGTTCTCGTTCCATTTTTCTGTTCTCCCACCTACTAATGTCTTTTTCCTCTGTCTTCCCTCTGCCCCAATCCAAACCGTCCAACTATCGTTCTACATTTTATTTTAGATAGGTAGACAGACAGACAGACAGATAGATAGGTAGATAGACAGACAGACAGATAGATAGGTAGATAGACAGACAGACAGATAGATAGGTAGATAGACAGACAGACAGACAGATATATAGGTAGATAGACAGACAGACAGACAGATAGGTAGGTAGATAGACAGACAGACACACAGATAGACAGACACACAGACAAATAGATAGATAGATAGATAGATAGATAAATAGATAGATAGATAGAGATAGATAGATAGATAGATAGATATAGAGAGACAGAGAGATAGTAAGATAGACGGATAGATTGATGTGTGTGTATGTATATGTATGTATGTATGTATGTATTTATGTATGTATTTATGTATTTATGTATGTATGTATATATGTATGTATGTATGTATGCATGTTTGTATGTATATACATGTATGTATATAGTGTATATGTGTGTATGTATGTATGTTTGTATGTATGTGTATGTATGCATGTATGGATGTATGTATGTATGTATGTGTGTGTGTGTGTGTGTGTGTATGTATGCATGTATGGATGGATGTATGTGTGTGTGTGTGTGTGTGTGTGTGTGTGTGTGTGTGTGTGTGTGTGTGTGTGTGTGTGTGTGTGTGTTTATATCTGTGTGCATGTTTTTTTTTTTTGTTTTTTGTTTTGTTTTTGTTTCTTGCTTTGCTCTGCATTTGTTTGTTTGTTTGTTTGTTTGTCTGTCTTTATTTATTTGTTTCTTTGTTTCTTTGTTTGGAGGAGGAGGAGATGTGGTGCGTACTGAATTATCTTATGCATGATCTCTGTTAGTCAGGTCCATCCTTCTTCCGAGTAATTGCAGAATTGCCTCCCCTCTTACCTTCATTCCAGAGGAATCTATGTGTGAGCAGGCATGTGAGGCATTTGCAAGTAAGGGAGACAATCATGGGAGAAATGTGAGAGAGAAACAACGTACGGAAGACAGTGGGGGGGGGGATGGAGGGAGAGACAGAGAAAGTGAAAGAGAGAGGGGAATAGGTAGATGAGAGACAGAGACAGACAGACAGACAGACAGACAGATGGACAGACAGACAGACAGAGGGAGAGAGAGACATAGAGAGAGAGAGACAGACAGACAGACAGACAGAGACAGTCAGACAGACAGAGAGAGAGGAGAGACAGAGACAGACAGACAGACAGACAGACGGACGGAAGGACAGAGAAACACAGAGAGAGAGACAGAAAGACAGATACAGAGAGACAGACAACAGACAGACAGATGGAGAGACAGACAGACAGAGAAAGAGACAGACAGATACGGAGAGGGAGAGAAACAGAGAAAAAAAAAAGAGAGAGAGAGACAGACAGACAGAGACAGAGACAGAGAGAGAGAGAGAAACCGAAACTGAAACTAAAACTGAAAATGGTTTATTGCCATTGACATTTTTGTCCTTGTGACAAGGAGCATAAAACAAAGTCATTACATTTTTCGGCGACATTTTCTCGAAATAAAGATTTATAAATATAGTCATGGCTGACATTACATCCATTTGAATTTTTTTCCTAAAGATGAAGAAAAAATTGAACGGAAAAAGTTGAACAAAATGTTGAACAAAAAGTTGAGAGAGAGAGAGAGAGAGAGAGAGAGAGAGAGAGAGAGAGAGAGAGAGAGAGAAAGAGAAAGA
>JAPXFY010000012.1:94221158-94223658 GCA_030674185.1 Monoplex corrugatus | reverse complement strand
ACAGCTGTTGTTCAGGACAAGGACCGGACAGGAGGACAAGGACCGGACAGGAGGACAAGGACCAGACAGGAGGACAAGGACCAGACAGGAGGACAAGGACCAGACAGGAGGACAAGGACCAGACAGGAGGACAAGGACCAGACAGGAGGACAAGGACCAGACAGGAGGACAAGGACCAGACAGGAGGACAAGGACCAGACAGGAGGACAAGGACCAGACAGGAGGACAAGGACCAGACAGGAGGACAAGGACCAGACAGGAGGACAAGGACCAGACAGGAGGACAAGGACCAGACAGGAGGACAAGGACCAGACAGGAGGACAAGGACCAGACAGGAGGACAAGGACCAGACAGGAGGACAAGGACCAGACAGGAGGACAAGGACCAGACAGGAGGACAAGGACCAGACAGGAGGACAAGGACCAGACAGGAGGACAAGGACCGGACAGGAGGACAAGGACCAGACAGGAGGACAAGGACCAGACAGGAGGACAAGGACCAGACAGGAGGACAAGGACCAGACAGGAGGACAAGGACCAGACAGGAGGACAAGGACTGGCAGAGGCAGACACATCCCCATACAGTTCCTATAGAACATGGGTCTCCAGGTTTGATCGTCTGTCTCACATGAAAACACACATCGTGGACTGAAGACTAGCAGCAGTAGTAGCAGCAGTGTGTGTGTGTGTGTCTGTGTCTGTGTGTGTGTGTGTGTGTGTGTGCCTCTCTATGTGTGTGTGCCTCTGTGTGTGTGTGTGTGTGTGTGTGTGTGTGTGTGTTGTGTGTGTGTGTGTATGTGTGTGTATGTGTGTGTGTGTGTGTGTGTGTGTGTGTGTGTGCCTCTCTATGTGCTTGTGCCTCTGTGTGTGTGTGTGTGTGTGAGAGAGTCTCTCTCTATATATATATATATATGTGTGTGTGTGTGTGGCTAGGGGAATTAGATGATCTTATCCAAGATGATATCATTATGCGTGACTGAAGCATCCATGCCACTTATCGTTCGCCATGGCGGATGCCAAATCCTTCCCGCCGCACTTCAAGCAGGAACTTAAAAAATGTGTTGAGTGATAGTGTGTGGGGGGGGGGGAGGAGGGGTAAGGGTGGTGGTGATAGAGGGATAGGGGGAAGGGGGGAAGGGGGGGAGGATAGATGTATGTGGACGTGAGTGTCTCTATTCTCTGTTCATTACAGTGCTTCATGCGCCGTCATCTGTTGCTGTACGAGTGAAGCTGGTCCTGTCACATTTGCTCTCCACGCTGCCATCTCTCTTTACCTGAATTCAAGAATAATTAGTAAAAAAAAATAAAAATAAAAAAAGGAAAGAAAAGTTGAGTGAAGAAAATAACATAGAAGGACAGAGATATTGAGGGAGAGGGGAGAAAGAGAGAGACAGAAAGACAGAGAGAGAGAGAGACAGAGAGAGAGAGAGAGAGACAGAGAGAGAGAGAGAGAAAGAGAGACAGAGAGAAATTTGACACATTAATACTTGAGAGATGGGAGAGTGAGAGAGAGAGAAAGAGAGAGAAAGAGAGAGAGATTTGATAATTTGACACTTGAAAGATGGGAGAAAGAGAGAGAGACAGAGAGAAAGAAAGACAGAAAGAGAGAGACAGAAAGACAGAAAGACAGAGACAGAGACACAGAGAGAGACAGAGACAGAGAGAGAGATATAGAAGAGAGAGAGACACACAGAGAGAAGAGGGAGAGAGAGAGAGAGAGAACAGAGACCGACAGACAACAAAACACAGAGACAGACAGACAGACAGACAGAACGAAAGGAAGAGAGAGAAAGAGAGAGATAAAGAAAAAAAGAGAGAGACAGACAGAGACAAAGACAGAGAGACAGAGAGAGAGACAGAGAAAGAGACAGACAGAAGAGAGAGAGAGAGAAGAGACAGAGACTGAGACAGAGAGACAGACAGAAAGAGAGAGAGAGAAAGAGAGAGAGAGAAAGAGAGAGAGAGAGAGAGAGAGAGAGAGAGAGAGAGAAGAGACAGAAAAAAGTGAAAAGACATTAAATCAAGGAACGAACGAACGAACACACAAGGCAAAGAAAGAAAGAAACAGAATTGACTGAAACAAAGGATGGATCACAAATAGTGCAAAGAGGAAAAAACAAAGGTGACCCATTGTCAGAAAGGGGAAGTAACAATGATACACACCTGGTGAGGTTTTATCTGTACACTGTCTGTCCTCATGAAGGTGATTTGTTTCCTTGCATTTTGTTGTTTGTTTTTTTTATGTGTAGAATGAATTCTTACCAACAAATGCCTATCAATTAACATCAGGAAGAGAGTTCTTGAATGTTATATAGAACCAATACTGTTGTACGGATGCGAGGCGTGGACAGTCAACAAACAAAGCCAGAACAAGATTGAGGCAGCTTAGATGTAGTTTCTAAGAAGAATGTTGAGAGTTCCATGGACAGCAAAGAAAACAAACGAGACAGTCTTGATGGAGGCAGACACAAGTAGATCACTCATAAGGAAGATTAGGAAAA
>JAPXFY010000012.1:94176158-94206158 GCA_030674185.1 Monoplex corrugatus | reverse complement strand
ATCATCATCATCATCATCAGGTGCCCTGCCGCGTGACGTTGGCGACCATGGACTTCCAACCATCTCTATCTCTCGTTGCCCCTAGCATCTCCCCCACCCTCCTCGTCCCCAGCCACTCTGCAAGTCCGTCCAGCATTCTCTCCCTGGGTCTACCTGGTGCTCTCTTTCCCTCCAGCTTTCCCGTTGTGACCAGGTGCTTCAAATCCCCCTTCCTCATAAAATGGCCTATAAATGTTGCTTGTCTTTTCCTAATCTTCCTATGAGTGATCTATTTGTATCTGCCTCCATCAAGACTGTCTCGTTTGTTTTCTTTGCTGTCCATGGCACTCTCCACATTCTTCTTAGAAACCACATCTCGGCTGCCTGTTTATTTGCTACAGATGTCAATAGCTGGGGTCACGGCTATCGTACACTCTAGAAACAGTACGCACAAAAAAGTAACAGGCTTTTCTAATGGTCACGACACATTGTGTTAAAGTGTTAAAAGGATTTGACACATCATTCAAAATATTGATGGAGGAATGAATGATGACGGGAGATGTCCATATCATCTTTACTGTCAAACCACCATCCACCACTTTCAAAGAAAACTTATTTCTGTCCATCACAGCTGCAGGTAACAGAAGTGTCATCCTCCAATTCTTCGCATCCATTTCTTTCTCTTTCATGTTCCTGTCCCACCCCCCACCCCCACCCCCTTACCATCCCCTGCTTTAACCCTATGACTCCCGCACCCTATTCAGTGACTGCAAAAAAATTAACCCTTTGAATCCCGCACCCTATTCAATGACTGCAAAAAAAGTAACCCTTTGAATCTCGCACCCTATTCAATGACTGCAAAAAATTAACCCTTTGAATCCCGCAACCTATTCAGTGACTGCAAAAAATTAACCCTTTGAATCCTGCACCCTATTCAGTGACTGCAAAAAAATAACCCTTTGAATCCCGCATCCTATTCAGTGACTGCAAAAAATGAACCCTTTGAATCCCGCATCCTATTCAGTGACTGCAAAAATTAACCCTTTGAATCCAGCACCCTATTCAGTGACTGCAAAAAAGTAACCCTTTGACTCCCGCACCCTATTCAGTGACTGAAAAAAAATTAACCCTTTGAATCCCGCATCCTATTCAGTGACTGCAAAAAAAAAAAAAACCTTTGACTCCCGCACCCTATCCACTAGCTCCCTGCAGGAAGTTGGTGGATAGGGTGTGGGAGTCAAAGGGTTAAGATTTTGCTTTGCTAGAATGGTTGACAATGCAGGATGCTGGTGGACAGGGTGCGGGAGTCAAAGGGTTAAGATTTTGCTTTGCTAGAATGGTTGACAATGCAGGATGCTGGTGGACAGGATGCGGGAGTCAAAGGGTTAAGATTTTGCTTTGCTAGAATGGTTGACAATGGAGGATGCTGGTGGATAGGGTGCGGGAGTCAAAGGGTTAAGATTTTGCTTTGCTAACATGGTTGACAATGCAGAATGCTGGTGGACAGGGTGCAGGAGTCAAAGGGTTAAGATTTTGCTTTGCTAGCATGGTTGACAATGCAGGATGCTGGTGGACAGGGTGCAGGAGTCAAAGGGTCAAGATTTTTGCTTTGCTAGAATGGTTGACAATGCAGGATGCTGGTGGACAGGGTGCAGGAGTCAAAGGGTTAAGATTTTGCTTTGCTAGAATGGTTGAAAATGCAGGATGCTGGTGGACAGGGTATGGGAGTCAAAAGGTTAAGTTTTCGCTTTGCTAGAATGGTTGACAATGCAGGATGCTGGTGGACAGGGTGCGGGAGTCAAAAGGTTATGTTTTCGATTTTGATAGAATGGTTGACAATGCAGGATGCTGGTGGACAGGGTGCAGGAGTCAAAGGGTTAAGATTTTGCTTTGCTAGCATGGTTGACAATGCAGGATGCTGGTGGACAGGGTGCAGGAGTCAAAGGGTCAAGATTTTTGCTTTGCTAGAATGGTTGACAATGCAGGATGCTGGTGGACAGGGTGCAGGAGTCAAAGGGTTAAACAAATCATTCTACTTGTCCCCCTCCCATCCCCTCACGTGTGTGGTAGTAGTGGACGGTAGGGAAATTCTCAGTCTGCATTATTCTCAAAACAACATGAAATGAAGTAGATCAGAACATGAAAACAGAGAGCACGGGTTTCATTCTGTCCCTGTGCTGCAAGACAAGCATGGTGGACATATGATGTTATTGATCACACTGCTTCTGCTTTCATTCTATTACCAGGCGCCCTGCTGACAAACCATGATTGCAGGGCATGGCTATGTGGGTGTCTGGAAATAACGAACCTCTGGCCATCTGGACAAGGACTGTGCTGTCTGGTGTGATGGTATGTTTGATGCGTTAGGGTGTATCTGTGGTCTTGTCTTCCTGCAGTTCTGTGCGTGTGTGTGTGTGTGTGTGTGTGTGTGTGTGTGTGTGTGTGTGTGTGTGTGTGTGTGTGTGTGCGTGCGTGTGTGTGATTGTGTGTGTCTGTGTGTCTGTGTATGTGTGTGTTTGTGTGTGTGTGTGTGTGTTTGTGTGTGTGTGTGTGTTTGTGTGTGTGTGTGTGTTCGTTCTTTGATTTAACGCCTTTTCATTATAAGTGATATTAGACGGGTGGTTGTGTGTTTGTGTTTGTGTGTGTGCGCGCCTGCTTGTGTGTGTGTGTGTGTGTGTGTGTGTGTGTGTGTCTGTGTGCGTCTGTGTGTGTGTTTTTGTGTGTATTTGTAGTTGTGTGTATGTGTGATTGTGTGTGTGTGTGTATGTATGTGTGTGTGTGTGTGTGTGTGTGTGTGTGTGTGTGTGTGTGTGTGTGTGTGTGTGTGTGTGTGCGTGCGTGTATGTGAGGGAGAGACAGAACGAGAGAAAGAGGGGGGATGAAAAAGAGAGACAGAAAGAGATAGAGAAAATGGGCACAATGTCTACATAAGGACACCTTTATCAGGGTGAGATGCTCTTGTGTTCTTTCAGAAAGTTGTAAACAGATCACAAAGAAGAACAGAGACACAGGGAAGAAGAGTGGACTCACAATGATATAACATTTGTTGAAATAAAATGTGACCTCCCACCACGAAATCAGTCTTAACTCGCAGTCAGTCGAACAGCACTAGGAGCTGAAAAGGTGACTGAGGGTCTATCTGGGGTGTTTTGACTTTTTCTCAAAAGTGATTTCTGTAGACTATAATCTATCCCCCACAGAATTTTTTTTTTTCTTGAAAAAATATTATTAATCAATTTAAATCGGTATTTTAATGCACTGATCGCAGCAGAAAGAACGCAATTTTCTACAAAAAATATCTATTTTTATCTCTTATTATGAACCGTAACCTGTACAGTACCAGCACATGTAATATACTGATGGAAAGCTCTTTGGTGCACCTTTCAGATAATGACAGCCAAAATTAGAAACAAAATGGGTCAAAGCCACCAAATAAAGAAATTTAAGGAAAATGTGTAGGAGAGCACACAAAAACTTTAGAGGCCGTTTTCTCAAAAGGGCCGTCATATAACTTAATGACTTTAAACATACATAACTTCTACATTTTTTTGAGTACAAGCTTTATTCAAGTACCAAAATAATCAGCAGAATGTACACTTTCCAGTGATATGTATATCTCAAAATGCCCAAAATGTTAGTTAAGACTGATTTCGTGGTGGGGGGTCACAAATGAAAAAAAACACACAAACGAACGAACGCATCACAATGGAGGTTGGTTTTAAATTGGAGGAAAGGAAGTGCAAATACACCAATCCAGGAGTTCACAAGATGGAGAAAGTGCATGTGCACTCATGTCGGCCTCTTTACATCTCAGGAGATGATAGTCTGCACCAAGATGTGACAGAGATTGCCACTCAAGAATCGGCCTGCACAGCCACAGCAGAAAGTGCACGTCATGACTATAACGCCTCCTGGTGCATGTGCACGCAATATAAAATCAGGTAAAAAGAATTGTGCACTCTTCCTGTGTTCGCACAATAGCAAGGGAGATAATCCTCCCTTACCTATCTTGTAGCTTCAACTATATGTGAAGATGTACTTCATCAAGTTCATAGAACGAAATAATAACAAACATAGAAACATATAGAAAGATACATTGTCATCGGAATCTGTTTTGCTTGATAAAGATTTCGTGTTGTGATGATGATAGGTGCCCTGCCGCATGGCGTTGGCGATCATGGACTTCCAACCATCCCTATCTCTCATTGCCCCCAGCATCTCCCCACCCTCCTCATCCCCAGCCACTCTGCAAGTCCGTCCAGCATTCTCTCCCTGGGTCTACCTGGTGCTCTCTTTCCCTCTAGATTTCCCGTTGTGACCAGGTGCTCCAAATCCCCATTCCTCATAAAATGGCCTATAAATGTTGCTTGTCTTTACCTAATCTTCCTTATGAGTGATCTACTTGTGTCTTCCTCCATCAAGACTGTCTCGTTTGTTTTCTTTGCTGTCCATGGAACTCTCAACATTCTTCTTAGAAACCACATCTCGGCTGCCTCAATCTTACTCTGGCTTTGTTTGTTGACTGTCCACGCCTCGCATCCGTACATCAGTATTGGTTCTATATAACATTCAAGGACTCTCTTTCTGATGTTAATTGAGTGATGATCTTATCTCATTAAAACAACACTTACACTTTCCTTAATTCTGACTTGTTTGTGAAATTAAAACTTAATACCTTTCCAGTTTCAGGTTCTTGGTATTCGTGAGAAGGACTGATAAAATATGAAATATACATCTTGATAAAATAGAATGAGATTAAATCAGATAAATGGTGATACTCCACGTGAAAGAGTGAGCGAGTATGATGTAGAAATAAAAAAAACCTGAATATACATGTAAGTGCAAGAGAGAGAGAGAGAGAGAGAGAGAGAGAGAGAGAGAGAGAGAGAGAAAGAGAGAGAGAGAGAAAAGAGAGAGAGAGAGAGAAAGAGAGAGAGAGAGAGAAAGAGAGAGAGAGAAAGAGAGAGAGAGAGAGAGAGAAAGAGAGAGAGAGAGAGAGAAAGAGAGAGAGAGAGAAAGAGAGAGAGAGAGAGAAAGAGAGAGAGAGAGAGAGAAAGAGAGAGAGAGAGAGAGAAAGAGACACAGAGACAGAGACAGAGACTGACAGACAGAAACTGAGAGACAAAGAGAGAGAGAGAGAAAGACAGATAGAGACAGAGACAGAGAGACAGAAACAGAGACAGAGAGACAGAAAACAGAGAGAGAGTGAGAGATAGAGAGAAAGAGGGAGAGAGAGACAGAGAGACATAGACAGACAGACAGAGACAGAGACTGAGACAGAGAAACAGAAACAGAAAAGAGAGAGAGAGTGAGAGAGAGAAAGAGAGAGAGAGAGACAGAGAGACAAAGACAGACAAAGACAGAGACATAAACAGAGAAACAGAAACAGAGACAGAAAAGAGAGAGAGTGAGAGAGAGAAAGAGATAGCGACAGACAGAGAGACAGAGACAGACAAAGACAGAGACAGAGAAACAGAAACAGAGACAGAGAGACAGAAAAGAGAGAGAGAGAGAAAGAGAGAGAGACAGAGAGACAGAGACAGATAAAGACAGAGACAGAGACAGAGAGGAAAACATTAAAAAAAAAGACCAGCATATGTTCTCATATTTTATTTGTGTCGATATTAGTGTATTGTAAAAGCCAGAAAATAATGTCATTTCATTGTCTTTTCTTAACAATGACAAGACCAAGAGCAAGAATATGCAGAACATCTGAAAGTTCAACAGCAAGGCGAACAAGAATGGAGGAAGTAAACTTAAACGAAAACACAAACACAGAAATACATTGAAACTGAAGACGGTTTCAAATCAAACTAGAAGGAAGGCACGCATGCAATTGGATCAATTACAAGAATATAAAAAAAAAAACTCCATGTGTATCTAATTCAAACACGAACAAAAAACAAACAAAAATAACATTTGCAGTGTCATCTTAACCGTGTTATACGAAGAGGATACAATACAATATTTTATTTATATAGCGCAAAATCTTGATAAAATCAAATCTAAGCGCTAAAACAGACACACACGCACGGACGCACACACACGCACGCACGCACACACACACACACACACACACACACACACACACACACACACACGCACACGCACACGCACACGCACACGCACACGGCTATAAATGCGGAGAAAGAATAAAAGCAATGGAAAATTATAGAGAGCATATTATATACAATTATATATTACAATGTGATTCCCCTCCGAGTGGAGACAGGCTGCAGAGGGGATTGAGTGAGGTCAGGATTTTATGCAGAGGAGAAAAGGTGAGTTTTGAGAGCGGATTTGAAGGAGACAAAAGTAGGTTGCTGACGGACTGAGAGAGGAAGTTTGTTCCAGGAGAGTGGACCAGAAACAGAGAAGGCTCGTGGACCATAGGTATTGAGCTTAGTGCGTGGAAAGCATGTGCTAAGCTGAATAATGTGATAGCCATGACCATACCATACATGTATACGTAGTGCTCTTTCTGAACAATTTGCTGGTTTTGATGTCACACTATTGTGTGCACTTCCGGAGCTTCATACTTCCGTAAAAGAAGTTTGCAACTTGCTCGAATCAGCCTCATGGACTCGATTTCATGAACATTCAAATGAACAGTTTGTGTCACAACAGATGATAAAACTTACCGTTCAAAATGTATGTAAAAAATTACAATATTTTTCTATGTATCATTTGAGATCGATTGTTGCTGTTCGTTTTCGTATTCAGCTAAACGCATTGAAAACAAAATATTGTAAAAAATGTCGTGTATTTGCGGCGAACAGTTCACACTATTCCACTGTTTATTCTACTGCAAAATGCTACGTTCTTTTTTGCCGAAAATGTTTACTCAAGAAAAGTATTCTGAAAATCATTTCAAAAAAATTACATCAGATCAATCTTTGTTAGTTAAAATTTCAGAATCATTAGTTCACAGTCCTGTTAATGCATTACTTTAACTTTATGCAGTTTGTGTTTTAGTGTTACAATTTCCCTTCACATTGTTGAAGTTAATTGTTAGTGTTCAGTTCTCGTTCCATTTTTCTGTTCTCCCACCTACTAATGTCTTTTTCCTCTGTCTTCCCTCTGCCCATATCCAACCCGTCCAACTATCGTTCTACATTTTATTTTAGATAGGTAGACAGACAGACAGACAGATAGATAGGTAGATAGACAGACAGACAGATAGATAGGTAGATAGACAGACAGACAGACAGATATATAGGTAGATAGACAGACAGACAGACAGATAGGTAGGTAGATAGACAGACAGACACACAGATAGACAGACACACAGACAAATAGATAGATAGATAGATAGATAGATAGATAAATAGATAGATAGATAGAGATAGATAGATAGATAGATATAGAGAGACAGAGAGATAGTGAGATAGACGGATAGATTGATGTGTGTGTATGTATATGTATGTATGTATGTATGTATTTATGTATGTATTTATGTATTTATGTATGTATGTATGTATGTATGTATGCATGTTTGTATGTATATACATGTATGTATATAGTGTATATGTGTGTATGTATGTATTGTTGTATGTATGTGTATGTATGCATGTATGGATGTATGTATGTATGTGTGTGTGTGTGTGTGTGTGTGTGTGTGTGTGTGTGTGTGTGTGTGTGTGTGTGTGTGTGTATGTTTATATATCTGTGTGCATGTTTGTTTGTTTTTTGTTTGTTTTGTTTTTGTTTCTTGCTTTGCTCTGCATTTGTTTGTTTGTTTGTTTGTTTGTTTGTCTGTCTTTATTTATTTGTTTCTTTGTTTCTTTGTTTGGAGGAGGAGGAGATGTGGTGCGTACTGAATTATCTTATGCATGATCTCTGTTAGTCAGGTCCATCCTTCTTCCGAGTAATTGCAGAATTGCCTCCCCTCTTACCTTCATTCCAGAGGAATCTATGTGTGAGCAGGCATGTGAGGCATTTGCAAGCAAGGGAGACAATCATGGGAGAAATGGGAGAGAGAAACAACGTACGAAAGACAGTGGGGGGGGGGGGGGGGGAGAGACAGAGAAAGTGAAAGAGAGAGGGGAATAGGGAGATGAGAGACAGAGACAGACAGACAGACAGACGGACAGACAGACAGACAGAGGGAGAGAGGAGAGAGAGACAGGCAGACAGACAGACAGACGGACAGACAGACAGACAGAGGGAGAGAGGAGAGACAGACAGACAGACAGACAGACGGAAGGACAAAGACACACTGAGAGAGACAGACAGACAGATACAGTGAGAGACAGACAGACAGACAGACGGAGAGACAGACAGACAGATAGAGACAGACAGATACAGAGAGGGAGAGAAACAGAGAGAGAGAGAAACTGAAACTGAAACTGAAACTGAAACTGAAAATGGTTTATTGCCATTGAGCATAAAATAAAGACATCAAATTTTACGGCGACGTTTTCTCGAAACAAAGATTTATAAATATAGTCATGGCTGACATTAACATCTATTTGAATTTTTTCCTAAAGATGAAGAAAAAATTGAACGGAAAAAGTTGAACAAAATGTTGAACAAAAAGTGTGAGAGAGAGAGAGAGAGAGAGAGAGAGAGAGAGAGAGAGAGAGAGAGAGAGAGAGAGAGAGAAAGAGAAAGAAAGAGAGAGAGAGCGAGAGAGAGAGAGAGAGAGAGAGAGACAGAGACAGAGACAGACAGAGAGAGAGAGAAAGAGAGGGAGAGAAAGAGAGAGGGAGTATGTTTACAAAATATCCGCTTTGTGAAGACCTTATCATAAGTGAAAAAACAAAAATCCCATGGCCTTAACTGCTCTGAATGTGATGTCCTTGCATGCATCCATAATAGAATAAAAAACAAAACAGAAGAAGACAAAACATAGATGGAGTAGGGGGGATGGTAATGATAGGGAAAATGGAAGCTAAAATCAAACGCTTGAACAAACATACTGAAATGGAAAATGGATTGGAAAGGAAGAAAAAGAAAAACGCACACGGAACTTGGAGACTTAAAACAATGATTAACATGCACACGCACGCAAATCAAAAATGAGTTTATAAAATAAAGCAAATAAACAGAAAGAGACACACACACACACACACAAAAAGATTATCAAAACATACAAATATGAGAAATCATGGCGATCAGAAACATTATTGTCTGATGAATGGTTCCTGCACAGGCAATCCTGTCTAGTTTATATCACGATCAAAATGATCTTTATCTGAACTAGCTTTCCAGTCTGATGTTTAAGATTGTTTATGTTCAGTCTCTAGCTGTTAATAAAGAGGAATGATAACAAATGAAGCATACTATTCAATGAATTAGAATAAATAAAATTAAGACAAAAGCTGAAATTCTGAGCAGAGGAGATACTGATTTTGAGAGAGGATGAATGATAGACTGAAAGAGAGAGAGAAAGAGAGAGAGACAGAGAGACAGAGAGAGAGAAACAGAGAGAGACAGAGACAGAGAGACAGAGAGACAGAGAGACAGACAGAGACAGAGACAGAGAGACAGAGAAAGACAACGAGAGAGAGAGAGAGAGAGAGAGAGAGAAAGAAAGAGAGAGACAGGTAGATAGACAGATACAGAGAGAGAGACAGAGAGAGACAGATACAGAGAGATATAGAGACAGATGCAGATAGATAGATAGATAGATAGATAGATAGACAGACAGATAGATAGATAGACAGATAGATAGATAAATAGATATAATAGATAGATAGACAGATAGAGAGAGAGAGACAGACAGACAGACAGACAGACAGACAGAGAGAGAGAGAATAAGTAATGGTGAAATAGCGAAGTAATACAATCGAATGATGATGATGATGATGACGACGACGACGACAACGACGACGATGATGATGATGACAACGATGATGATGATGATGATGATGATGATGATGATGATGATGATGATGATGATGATGATGATGATGACGACGACGACGATGAAATGTAGAGCCCCTCATTGTGTGGGAGCCCCAATGGCTTCACAAACCAGTACAACGACAGTGAACACCGCAAAACATGTAACGTCCTGACCTCTCCTGTACTCCTGATGCAAGATGGTTTATACGATATGTAATGATCTGTGTGGTGTGTGTGTGTGTGTGTGTGTGTGTGTGTGTGTGTGTGTGTGTGTGTGTGTGTGTGTGTGTGTGTGTGTTCGTTCGTTCGTTCTTTAATTTAACGTCTGTTCACTATGAGTGATATTAGACGGGGGGGGGGGGGGGGGGGGGAATGGAGGATGAGAGGTGGGCGAGTTGCATTGTGGGGAGAAGGGAGACAGAGTAAAAGACATAAGTAAGTGGGTAAATAGAAAAATGGAACAAGATCTTAACACTAACAATTAACATTAACAATGTGAAGGAAAAATTTAACGCTAAAATACTAACTTCATAAACTTAAAGCAATACATTAACAGGACTGTGAACCAATGATTCTGAAATTTTAACTGATAAAGACTGATCAGAAGTTACTTCTTTAAAATGAGTTTCAGAATAGTTTTCTTGTGTAAATATTTTTGGTAAAAAAGAACGTAGCATATTGCAGTAAAATAAACTGTGAAACAGTGTGAATTGTTCTCCGCAAATACACTTGATATTTTTACAATATTTTGTTTTCAACGCGTTTAGCTGAATACGAAAATGAACAGCAACAATCGATCTCGAATGATATATGGAAGAATACTGCAATTTTTTACATACATTTTGTAATGAAAGTTTTATCATTTGTTGTGTCACAAACTTTGCATTGAAATGTTCATGAAATCGAATCCATGAAGCTGATTCTAGCAAGTTGCAAGCTTCTTTTACGGAAGTTTTAATACGTAATTCTATAGTATTATCAGTGTTGTGTGCACCTTGTTTAGCTGCTCTGTCTACTACTTCGTTGCCATGAAGACCAACGTGAGAAGGCACCCAGCATAAACTGATATATGTACCTTTTGTCCTTAAACGATGTATAAGATGATTTGCCTCAGTAATTAAGTCAGGTCTTGTGTCTGTATTAAAAGACTGTAAGGCATATAATACAGATTTTGAATCAACAAAGAGAACCACTTTAAAAAAAGACAGGTTTAAGGTCTACTAAATAATGCAACGCTTGTGTAATAGCGACTAATTCCGCTGAAAATATAGATATATTTGGCCCAATGAAAAATGACTTTTGTATTTTACATTTTGGAACATAATACGCTGCTCCAGCAGATTTATTTTCTAAGACTGACCCATCGGTAAAAATATGGAGGTGGGTACGGTATTTTTCATCGACGTGTTCTCTTGCTGTGCATATCGAAATGTTAATGTTTTCATATTTCTTAGCATCTGTATAATCAATATCAAAAGTGGCTTTAAGCATTTCCCATGTAGGGATAGGCGTTGTGGATGGTGTCTCAGCTATTTCATCCAAACTTATGTTAGACTGTTTGACTAAGTCAGATACGTAAGTTGCAACAGTCATTTGTGATGAATTGTTGCTTGCTCGTTTTGGAAAGTCAACATCAGACCTTAGTTTAATTTCCTTGCTCACAAAATTGTCCGTTTGTGAAGTAGTTCTGATTGCAAACTTTGCTGTCGCTAGCTCACGATAGTTGTTCAGAGGCAGAATTCCAGCAACTTTGTACGTTTCCAGATTTGAAGCATGGGCTGGTACACCTAGTGCAATTTTAAGACTTTTGCAGTCTAAACTTTGAATCTTCTTTAGTAAATATTTGGGTGCACTGAAAACACTTCTTGTGCATAAGATAATTTAGATCTTACAAGTGCTGTTGATAGATGGAGAAGTATGTTTGTATCCATTCCCCAGGGTAATCTACTTATTATCTTTAAAAAAAAATTAAGGCTTTTCTTGCTTTTGATAAAATATAATCAAAATGGGCATTCCAGTTTAATTTCGATGTTATAAAGACTCCCAGAAATTTTACAACCTGTTTGTAATGGATCGCTTCACCATGCAGCCTGAAAGTAGGCAAGTTATTTAAAGTACCACCAGGATTAAAGAGCATCATGTTAGTTTTTTCTGCTGACAACGTCAGACCATTTTCTAGCATTAGTTTCCAAGACTATTTAGATCAGATTGATACAACTTCCTGATGTAATTCTGCGCTCTCTGGGGAGTTGTCTTTTTTAAAGTAATATTCATCCAGATGCATATATCATCAGCGCACTGTACCAAAACAACACGATCTGAGAGTACTTTAGGAAGATCATATATAAGGATATTAAATAAAATAGGTGCTATCACTGAACCTTGAGGAATTCCCATGTCAAGAGATCGTGAAGAAGAATAACTTGTTCCCACTCTTGCTTGAATTGTTCTATTGGCTAGATAGGACTTAATATAATTATACATATTGCCAGATAGACCAATAGATTTCAGCTTGTACAATAAACGTGTATGCCAAACTTGATCATAAGCTTTTTTCACATCAAAAAAAGTTGCTAAAAGACTTTTTCTACGGGCAAATTGTTGTTTTATCTGAGTTGTAAGTTTAACCAGGTGCTCAACTGTGGATCTCCTTTTTCTGAAACCTGCTGGTTTACCGGAATAACGTTATTTCTATCACAGTAATGTATAAGTCTGTTTAGGATCAATCTTTCCATTAGTTTGCTCGTATGGGACGTCAAAGCAATAGGTCTGTAACTGTTTTTATTGTTTTTAGGCTTTCCTGCTTTTAATATGGGTATAACAACAGACTTTTGCCATACCTGTGGTACAGTTCCACTCACCCAGCACTTCTGAAAAATTTTATGTAAGAAAATAATATAATTTTCTGGAAGATGCTTAATCATTTCATTTGAAACTGCATCGACACCTACCGAACTCCCTTTGTTGTGTAGAGACAAGATAGTGTTTTTTAGCTCTTCTAAGGTGATCGGTGAATTAAACCAGCGATCATTCTGAGGTAATGGATCTATGAAGATAGGGTTGTTAGCTGCCATTTCTCTGTGGTGTTTGCTGTTAGGAGACAACCCGTCTACTTTACTATTTTCAGCAAAGAGTTCTACAAAAGTTTCAGCTTTGTCCATGTCAGAAGGAAATTTGTTACATGTATCAATCATTATTGGACACGTGGGTAAATTGGCCCCGTTTTTCATTTGATTCGTTTTTGTCCAGACTTTATGGAAATCCCTAAAATCAGAAATTTCTTTGGTGCAGTATGATGCCCAATAATCTTTCTTTGCTTCAGCAATGATTTTATTACACTGGATGTTAGCTTTTTTCATTTCCATGTGATCGTCGGGTTTTCTGCTTTTGATGTAGATTTTGAATTTATCTTTTTTATACTGAACTGCTTTCTCACATGCCTCTGTCCACCAAACATTACCCAAACGATTATTGGACTTATAAGTTTTGAGTTTCGGGATGGAGAGGTCCGCAGCAGCTAGAACTGACTCCTGGAACTTAGAAAACATAACGTCTACATTTTCACTTTCATAATGCTTATATTCTTGATTAGCAAGAGCAGTCCGAAACAAGGACCAATCAGCGCGCACGTAATTATATTTTGGTATGATGTCAGGTGTGCTGTCTTTCATCCTGATGTTGTCATAAGTTATTGTTATGATGATAGGTAAGTGATCACTTCCCAAAGTATCTCTGTGAGTGTCCCAGGTACAGCATGGTACTAATTCTGGTGATATTAGTGACAGATCGATGGCTGTTGCCCGGTGTTTGGAAACATCAGGAATTCTAGTGACACTCCCATCATTCAAAAGGTAAAGCGCACTGTCAACTATATTTTCTACTAAACGATTGCTTGTAACAGTACAACAATCTTTTTCCCAAAACGGGGAGTGGGAATTAAAGTCTCCACCTATTAGCCATTTACCGTGCTGCAGATCCGGAATCGTATGCAGCCATTCTGTATTGTGGTCATTTGGACCTGCTGGCAGGTAGACTGACAAAACGTTCAGGATGAAAGAATTACTGAATTGTACTGTGGCCGCACAAGCGTGCAAGTCTTCAGTTGATGTAAAAACTGGGGAAGTAAATATATGATACTGCAACTCTTTAAGTATATATATCGCAGTGGCTACCTTCTTCCCAGGATTTCCCAAGTCATATATCGGAGGATAATAATAATTTTGGAAATTGGGAAGTTTGGTTGGGATAACATTAAGCGACTGCAAAATTAAAACTTCACACTGATTTGATGAGAGAAAATGTTCCAGGTATGCGGAATTGGTAGAAATAGATCTACAATTCCACTGCAAAAATTTGATTTGTGATTGTTGGCACAGTTTCATTGTTGGCTAATCTCCTATGTTAAATTATTGGTTAATTGTTTGATAATCACGAAGACTTTGGTTTTCTGTGTACGATAAAAATGGCCAGAAAGAAACTATTAATTATTATTGAAAGGTAGAACAAAAATGTAAGTAAAACTATGGGAAAAGTCCTTCTAATAGAGATAAAAGGTGATTAAGAACAGAAACAAATTACAAATAAATGAAACAATGGTATACACGCCGTCAAATGTACGGAGATTATAGTCTGACTGAGTCCTTATAGTCTGACGAATTGTCAGAGATGATGTGGAAAAAGTCCTGTGACAGGAATCGTTGATAACTGTAGATCTACTAAAACATATCATATGGCAGCCACCACGGTTCGCAGTTAGCAAAATGGTGGAACCGTCCTAGGGGGAATCTGGAGGAGTGTAGCCGTGAAGAACGTGATCGTGTTGTTCTCTTAGGGGTCTCCCAAAACAAATCTCGAACGTGTCGTCCAAGGTTCCCCGCTATCACGCTGCTTTCTCTGGCAGTGGGGTGTATATTGTCGTATAGAAAGTGCTGGTTAGTACGGAGGTTTTCGGGGGCAGCCCGCAATGCCACGGGGCCGCAATGCCACAGGGCCGCAATGCCACGGGGCCGCAATGCCACTGACCTGCTAATATCACACAAAGGGCCGCAATGCCACGGGGCCGCAATGCCACATGCCTGCTACATGACGCACGGGGCCGAAATGCCACGGGGCCACAATGGCACGGGGCCGCAATGCCACGGGCCTTCTATATCACAAGCTCAGGTTACAACAATGTGTTTATAATGTGTCTTATGTGTGTTTGACAAGTGTATGTGTGTTTGACAAGTGTATGTGTGTTTGACAAGTGTAAATCTCTCTGTCTCTCGCTCTCTGTCTGTCTGTCTGTCTGTCTCTCTCTCTCTCTCTCTCTCACGGGGTCAACCCAAATTTGCAGCGACATTGTTGTTTAGAGTAGTCTACAGATCTACAGATCTAGATTTAAAGTAAGACAAAGAGCCCCAAAACTGTTACGGGGGGGTTGCGGGCCTTAAGTTCTGCGCCCTCTTGTTCTTCAAACTATAGGAAGTCTCCAGTTTGCTGTGGGGTAGTTACGCTTGCAGTTCTTTCCTGACAGATTTTTTTTCCTCGCCGGACTCGCCTTGTTTCTCTCGGAACACATCCATTCCGGGCTGATTGTTTGGTCTGATTGTTCGGTCAAGTATTGGGTACAACCTACATTTGGACAAACGTGAACGTGTGGTTCATCAGGGTCTCTACGGTAAAATAAAATGTAACTGTGTAATTGGCGATTTACTAAAACAATAATAATGAAATAAAATTTAATAATGGCGCTGTTTTCCTTTAAAGTAATAATTAACAATGTACAACTAACTAAAAAGATTATTCATGTATGCAAGTTGCATCCAGATATGTATAAACTCTGTCTCTCTTTCTCTCTCTCGGTAAATAACAGAACAGGTGTCCAGGTCAGGTGAACAGCAGAGGACCACGATGCAATCTCAGCGGTGGACGAGGTAGCTGACTGCCACCCAGTACTCGTCCAGTGTGCGACCCTCCTGCACATACACACAAGAGGTGTGTGTGTGTGTGTGTGTGTGTGTGTGTGTGTGTGTGTGTGTGTGTGAGAGAGAGAGAGAGAGAGAGAGAGAGAGAGAGAGAGAGAGAATGAATGAATGAATGAATGGAAGTGTTTTGGCCATAGGCACATGACACAATAAAAATGAAACACGAGTCAAAGGTTGTCCCCTCTCTGTCACCGCCTCCTTGACCGCCAACGCGCATTTCGTCGTCGAATACGCGCTTGAGTGGCCTGGTTGGGTCTTCTTTGGCAGCATCAGCCAATCGTCGCCTGATCTCACTGCGCCGCACAGCATCGTCATCAGGCCCATGGTCATGCTGCGGGATCCGATGATGTTGGAGGCGAATGTCTGGGTCGGCTGCTTGCAGGTCAAACGTGTTCGTTTTGATCCTAACTTGGCAAATCCTGCGCCTCGCGCATTGCCAAGTTATTGTTTGGTTTCTAGCGACTTGCTTGTGGTACTTGTATCCATCCACTAGCAGAACCTTGCCTCCTCATCACCGGGAATGATGTGGCACTCCATGACTTTGCAAGTAGAATTATAGGCTTAGCAATCTTACAGGCAGAAAGAGTGCGCAGAACTTAAGGCCCGCAACCCCCCGTAACAGTTTTGGGGCTCTTTGTCTTACTTTAAATCTAGATCTGTAGATCTGTAGACTACTCTAAACAACAATGTCGCTGCAAATTTGGGTTGACCCCGTGAGAGAGAGAGAGAGAGAGACAGACAGACAGACAGACAGAGAGCGAGAGACACAGAGATTTACACTTGTCAAACACACATACACTTGTCAAACACACATACACTTGTCAAACACACATAAGACACATTATAAACACATTGTTGTAACCTGAGCTTGTGATATAGAAGGCCCGTGGCATTGCGGCCCCGTGCCATTGTGGCCCCGTGGCATTTCGGCCCCGTGCGTCATGTAGCAGGCATGTGGCATTGCGGCCCCGTGGCATTGCGGCCCTTTGTGTGGTATTAGCAGGTCAGTGGCATTGCGGCCCCGTGGCATTGCGGCCCTGTGGCATTGCGGCCCCGTGGCATTGCGGGCTGCCCCCCTCTTTCTGACTGTAAGATTGCTAAGCCTATAAGGCTACTTGCAAAGTCATGGAGTGCCACATCATTCCCGGTGATGAGGAGGCAAGGTTCTGCTAGTGGATGGATACAAGTACCACAAGCAAGTCGCTAGAAACCACACAATAACTTGGCAATGCGCGAGGCGCAGGATTTGCCAAGTTAGGATCAAAACGAACACGTTTGACCTGCAAGCAGCCGACCCAGACATTCGCCTCCAACATCATCGGATCCCGCAGCATGACCATGGGCCTGATGACGATGCTGTGCGGCGCAGTGAGATCAGGCGACGATTGGCTGATGCTGCCAAAGAAGACCCAACCAGGCCACTCAAGCGCGTATTCGACGACGAAATGCGCGTTGGCGGTCAAGGAGGCGGTGACAGAGAGGGGACAACCTTTGACTCGGTGTTTCATTTTTATTGTGTCATGTGCCTATGGCCAAAACACTTCCATTCATTCATTCATTCATTCTCTCTCTCTCTCTCTCTCACACACACACACACACACACACACACACACACACACACACACACCACACACACCTCTTGTGTGTATGTGCAGGAGGGTCGCACACTGGACGAGTACTGGGTGGCAGTCAGCTACCTCGTCCACCGCTGAGATTGCATTGTGGTCCTCTGCTGTTCACCTGACCTGGACACCTGTTCTGTTATTTACCGAGAGAGAGAAAGAGAGACAGAGTTTATACATATCTGGATGCAACTTGCATACATGAATAATCTTTTTAGTTATTGTACATTGTTAATTATTCATCATCATCATCATCATTCTCCTGCCCGTGATGGGCGTAGAGGAGAGATGAGAGACACTCTTGAAGCCAGCCGTCGCCAACCGGTCCTGTCCTCCGCCTGTCGCACCAGCGTGGGGCCATCCAACCTGGTCCATTCTTTGATGTTGTCCATCCAGCATTTGGCTTGTCGTCCCCTTCGTCTGCCGCCTCCCAGTGTACCCTGGAGGACCGTTTTGGGCAGTGAGTTGTGGCGTGTGACATGCCCGAACCACGACAGCTTCCTGTTCTTGACTGTTGCCAGGAGGGGTTCTTGTGGGCCTGCGAGTGTTGTTATTTGGCTCCACACAAAGTCGTTTGTCTTCCGATCTTGCCAAGAGATCCTGAGCAAGCGCCTGAAGCATTTAGTTTCAAACGTCTGGATTCTCTTGGTGGTCTCTGCTGTCATGGTCCAGCTCTCGCATCCATACAGCAGGATGGGGAGCACCAGGGACTTGTACAGCTTCATCTTCGATGGAAAGCCGATCTCTCTGCTCTTCCAGATCTTGTTTAGCTTTACCATTGCTGCTGTTGCGATCGCTAGTCTGGTCTTGATTTCTGTTGTAGAACGACCGTCTTTGGTGAGAGTGGCGCCAAGGTATTTGAAAGCGTCCACTTCTTCAAGCTGTTGCCCGTTCATGTAGATTTCAGCATGGGTGTTGGTTGTGCTGTTGACCAGGACTTTGCTTTTTTCTGTGCTCACTTCCATTCCGTGTGCACCTGCACTTTCTTCCAGTCTCATGGTCAGGTCTTGTAGTTCTTCGTTGCTGCCTCCCATCAGGTCGATGTCATCTGCGAACCTCAGGTTGTTGATGGTTCTTCCTCCGATGGAGACAGTGGAGTGGAAGTCATGGAGGGCTTCACGCATGATGTTCTCCAGGAAGAGATTGAACAGCACGGGAGAGAGTAGGCAGCCTTGACGGACTCCAACTGTGGTCTTGAAGTAGTCCCCTATCTGGTTGTTGAGGAGAACTGCGCTGCTGGCAGTGTTATACAGCGCCTGGATGGTTTGGACGAGACCTTCCTCTATGCCAAACTTTCTTAGCACCTGCCACAAACCCTTATGCCACACCCTGTCGAATGCTTTTTTAAAGTCTATGAAGTTGTGGAACAGGTCTCTCTGATGCTGCAGATGTTTCTCCATCATTATCCGGCAGGTGAAGATCTGTTCTACTGTGCTTCTGCCCGCCCTAAATCCAGCTTGTTCTTCCGCAAGGTGTTCTTCCGCTTCTTTCTTCAGTCGATTCAATATGACTCTGAGCATGATCTTGCTGGTGTGGCTAATGAGACTTATTGTTCTGTAGTTCTGGCATTGGCGCATATTTCCCTTTTTGGGCAGGGGGATGATGAGTGATTGAGTCCATTCTGTGGGCCACCGTTTTGTCTCCCAGATCTTCTGACAAATCGATGTTACACGAGTGACCAAATCATTCCCTCCATGTTTGAGCAGCTCTGCTGGGATATTGTCTGCTCCAGGTGATTTCCCTGCTGGTAGGCTGCGGATGGCTTCTTCCACTTCTTCTCTCATCACTGGTAGCGGTGAGGATTCCCTCAATGGTGCTGAGTCCCCCTGAAACAAACTGTCATCTGGCTGTATTGGGAAGTTGTATAGTTCTTGGCAGTACTGCGTCCATCTGTTCAGAACAGCGGAGCTTTCTGTCAGCAGCTCGCCTGAGGTATCCTCGATGACTGACGATCTGTTTTGCTGCGTCTTGGTAAGGTTTTTCAGTGTGGTGAAGGCATGTTTGCTGTTTCCTTTTTTCATGCCTTTCTCGATGTTCTCACACTGGTTGTTGATCCATTGTTCTTTGGCTTCAATCATTTTCTTCTTTACAAGGTTGTTGGTTTTACGATACTGTGCGGCTTCTTCAGGGCTGGAGTTTTTCGTCTTCTTCAGTGATCTTCTGTTGTCGCAGAGGTCAAGGATGTCATTTGAGATCCATGCTTGGTGTTTCTTCCTCTGTCGCCCCAGTACCTCCTCTGCTGTTTCGCGGACTGCCTCACCAAAGTTGTTTGTGAGGTCGTTGATGTCGCTGTCCAGGAAGTTGAGTGCCGCGAACCGCCCCCCGAGCTGTGCCTGGAATGCCTCTTCTATCTCTGGATCTTTTAGCTTTTCCAGGTCAAACTTGATGCGTGGCTGCGCAGCTTGGTACTTCTTTTTCAATTTGATCTTCATTGTGAGCAGCACGAGGTCGTGGTCGCTGCCTATATCAGCTCCAGGGTATGTCCTCGTCTTTGCTTTATTAATGCTTGATTTGAAGCGCCGCGGTGTGAGGACAAAGTCGATCTGGTTGTGAGTCTTTCCGTTCGGCGCATGCCAGGTTGTTCTTCTTGACAGTTTGTGGGGGTAGAGGGTGTTGGCAATGGTGAGCCGTTGGGTGCAGGCAAACTCCAGAAGGCGAAGTCCCCTGTCATTAGTTTCCCCTGTGCCAAATTGACCCACTGTTCCAGCCCAGTTTTTGTAGGCATCTGGGCCGACTTTGGCGTTGAAGTCCCCCTGAACTATGATGATGTCTTTCCTGGGGGCTTTTCCGATGGTGTCTTCTATTTTCTCATAGAATTCTTCAACCACCTGGTCTTCGTGGCTGGTAGTTGGAGCATACACTTGTATGATGGTGATGTTCTTTGGTTTGGCTGACACCCGAATGCTGATGATTCTGCTGTTGACAGGCGTGCAGCTCATGATGCATCCAATGACTTCTTTGCGTACGATGAAAGCTACGCCATTTTCATGTAGTGACTCTTCGCCACTGTACCACATCTTGTGTCCTTCCTCTGTGATTGCTTCTCCGAAGCCTGTCCATCTTACTTCTGATATACCCACAATGTCCCATTGGTAGCGTCTCAGCTCGTGTTCTAGTTCTTTTACTTTGCCGCACTGATGGAGTGTACGGACATTCCAGGTTCCAATGGTAGCTTTTTCCGTTGGCAGTTTGAATGATGTCTTTGCCCCAGTAGCTGACTTTTCACTTCCACCCTGGTGCTTGTCAGTGGTAAGCGCGGTCGTTTGTAACCCGGGCCCCGACCGATCCGGTATGTTGTTGGCTATAGTGTCTCTCATATCTTTTCTGTGGGCTTAGGTTAATCCTTGGTGGCGCCAATCCCCTCTCCAAGTCTCCTGCTGTGACAGGTAGTACTGGGCTACAGCTTGCCAGTAGCAGACCTATTTGTTACTTTAAAGGAAAACAGCGCCATTATTAAATTTTATTTCATTATTATTGTTTTAGTAAATCGCCAATTACACAGTTACATTTTATTTTACCGTAGAGACCCTGCTGAACCACACGTTCACGTTTGTCCAAATGTAGGTTGTACCCAATACTTGACCGAACAATCAGACCGAACAATCAGCCCGGAATGGATGTGTTCCGAGAGAAACAAGGCGAGTCCGGCGAGGAAAAAAAATCTGTCAGGAAAGAACTGCAAGCGTAACTACCCCACAGCAAACTGGAGACTTCCTATAGTTTGAAGAACAAGAGGGGCCTTTAATTTCAGTCCGCAGCGCCCCACTACAGAAGGAATTTTCTATGGCTTTAGAAGAGAAAGAGCGATGTTGTTTAGATATAGATCAAGAAACACTGAGACCCAGAGCCGTAGCTCTGATGTAGCATATAGGATCTGTGGCATTGCGGCCCCGTGACATTGCGGCCCCGTGGCATTATGGCCCCGTGGCATTATGGCCCTGTGGCATTATGGCCCTGTGGCATTATGGCCCTGTGGCATTATGGCCCTGTGGCATTATGGCCCCGTGGCATTATGGCCCTGTGGCATTATGGCCCTGTGGCATTATGGCCCTGTGGCATTATGGCCCTGTGGCATTATGGCCCTGTGGCATTATGGCCCTGTGGCATTATGGCCCTGTGGCATTATGGCCCTGTGGCATTATGGCCCTGTGGCATTATGGCCCTGTGGCATTATGGCCCTGTGGCATTATGGCCCTGTGGCATTATGGCCCTGTGGCATTATGGCCCTGTGGCATTATGGCCCTGTGGCATTATGGCCCCGTGGCATTATGGCCCTGTGGCATTATGGCCCTGTGGCATTATGGCCCTGTGGCATTATGGCCCTGTGGCATTATGGCCCTGTGGCATTATGGCCCTGTGGCATTATGGCCCCGTGGCATTATGGCCCCGTGGCATTATGGCCCTGTGGCATTATGGCCCTGTGGCATTATGGCCCCGTGGCATTATGGCCCTGTGGCATTATGGCCCTGTGGCATTATGGCCCTGTGGCATTATGGCCCCGTGGCATTATGGCCCTGTGGCATTATGGCCCTGTGGCATTATGGCCCTGTGGCATTATGGCCCTGTGGCATTATGGCCCCGTGGCATTATGGCCCCGTGGCATTATGGCCCTGTGGCATTATGGCCCTGTGGCATTATGGCCCTGTGGCATTATGGCCCTGTGGCATTATGGCCCCGTGGCATTATGGCCCCGTGGCATTATGGCCCTGTGGCATTATGGCCCTGTGGCATTGCGGCCCTGTGGCATTATGGCCCTGTGGCATTATGGCCCCGTGGCATTATGGTCCCGTGGCATTATGGCCCTGTGGCATTATGGCCCTGTGGCATTATGGCCCTGTGGCATTATGGCCCTGTGGCATTATGGCCCTGTGGCATTATGGCCCTGTGGCATTATGGCCCTGTGGCATTATGGCCCTGTGGCATTATGGCCCTGTGGCATTATGGCCCTGTGGCATTATGGCCCTGTGGCATTATGGCCCTGTGGCATTATGGCCCTGTGGCATTATGGCCCTGTGGCATTATGGCCCTGTGGCATTATGGCCCTGTGGCATTATGGCCCTGTGGCATTATGGCCCTGTGGCATTATGGCCCCGTGGCATTATGGCCCTGTGGCATTATGGCCCCGTGGCATTATGGCCCTGTGGCATTATGGCCCTGTGGCATTATGGCCCCGTGGCATTATGGTCCCGTGGCATTATGGCCCTGTGGCATTATGGCCCTGTGGCATTATGGCCCTGTGGCATTATGGTCCCGTGGCATTATGGCCCTGTGGCATTATGGCCCTGTGGCATTATGGCCCTGTGGCATTATGGCCCTGTGGCATTATGGCCCTGTGGCATTATGGCCCTGTGGCATTATGGCCCTGTGGCATTATGGCCCTGTGGCATTATGGCCCTGTGGCATTATGGCCCCGTGGCAGTATGGCCCCGTGGCAGTATGGCCCCGTGGCAGTATGGCCCCGTGGCAGTATGGCCCCGTGGCAGTATGGCCCCGTGGCATTATGGCCCCGTGGCAGTATGGCCCCGTGACATTGCGGCCCCGTGGCATTATGGCCCCGTGACATTGCGGCCCCGTGACATTGCGGCCCCGTGACATTGCGGCCCCGTGACATTGCGGCCCCGTGACATTGCGGCCCCGTGACATTGCGGCCCCGTGGCATTGCGGCCTGTACCCAGGTTTTCATGTGAAACAAAAGAAATGTTTTTTATGTCAACAAGCTCAGCGGACAAGAAAGCGTTGAACAAATTCTGCTGAATCTCCGTATGTGCATGTCGGACAGGGGCGATCTTGCTGATAACTATCTTTGATGTTGGGTGTGTTTGTGCTGCATGTTTTATGCAAGAAGCGAGATGTTGAGTAGTTGCTGCGATGTCTTTGTTATTTAGTTCGTGGACACCACAATGAAAAACGATACAGTCAGCAGGATTGTCAAATTTAGATAGTGCCTTGTCTAAAGAGCCTTTTATGTCAGGAATGTTATTCACAGCACACGAGTCTCCTTCAAAACCGTAAGATCGTCCCAGTCGTCTTGAATTGACACCTGTCAGCACCGAATCGTGGACAGTCAAAACGTAGGGAAGGTCGTGATTCTTCTTACATTGTTCTGGTATCTTCTTAGTGTGTGACGTTGAATGTTTTGGCTGTGAAGTGACGTCTTTAGCTTTTTTGATGTCATGTTGTTCTTTCCCGTCTTTGGTTTTCTTCTCAGTCGCTATTTTCGCTCGCTTTGATTTATTGCTGCTACTTTTTGTTTTGTCTGATTTTGAGGGCTGTTGGTCGTCCTGCCTGCGTGTTGGTTTCTGTTTGAGAACGTCTGCGTACGTGGGATTTGTTTCATGGAGATCTGTCTGTGTCTGACTGTTACTGGTGATCTTGGTGGTGGTGGTTGCTGTCGACCGGTCCGAGATCTGCGCAAGCACAGTCCTTTCTACAGAATTTACTTGCTTGCGCAGATCCAGTACGATGTTTTTGAGTTCGACAATCGTACTCACCAGTTCCGCAGAGCTGAGTACAGGCGTGGTGTGTGTTGTCCCACTCTGCGTACCAGTGAGAACCGCGGTCGAAGCGCCATTTGTACGGACAGTCTCAGCCTTTTCGGTCTCATCTCCCTCGTCGCTAGTCGTTTGGATCTCCTGATCGGCCATTCTCACTGTCGTATCTTCTTGCTTCTGCTGAGCAAGGCGGCTTCTTCTTGTCCTGGTCATTTTGGACTGATCCACGATGTCTCTGACTGCCGGAATTTTACCAGTTAGCAATCTCCGCCATCTTGAATGCGTGTGTGTGTGTGTGTGTGTGTGTGCGTGTGTGTGTGTGTGTGTGTGTGTGTGTGTGTGTGTGTGTAAGTGTGTGTGTATGTGTGTGTGTGTGTATGCGTGTGTGTATGTGTGTGTGTATGTGTGTGTATGTGTGTGTGTGTGTATGTCACTATGTGTGTGTGTGCATGTGTGTGTATGTGTGTGTGTATGTGTGTGTATGTGTGTGTGTGTGTATGTGTGTGTGTATGTATCTCTGCGTATGTGTGTGTGTGTGTGTGTATGTATGTGTGTGTGTGGAGAGGGGTGTCGGTGGGTGTGGATATGGGTGTGGGTGTCTGACACGTATTTTATAATCTTAGGCACGGTGGTGTGATTGTGTGTGGGGGCGCATGAAGCCGGTCCCTGTCAGTAATGATTACAGAGCTGTCACCCACTTCTTCAATTCAGGATGAAAATTTAATAACCCCGACTTGTGTGTAGGCTTGGGGTAGAGAGCCAGCAAGCAAAAGGGAGACAGACAGAGAGACAGAGAGAGAGACAGACAGACAGACAGACAGAGAAACAATTGAAGAGAAGAAAAAGGGAGAAATACAGAAGGAAGGAAAGAAAAAAAAAAAGCAAAGCAAAAGGAGAGAAAGATACAGAAGGAACCTTACTCCTTGATTGTAGCATAAAGTCTTGTGGGTCTGTCTTACATCTTGCTACTTCTGTTCTTCGTGAATAACAAAACCATCAGACTTAGTGCCAGAGAAGGGGGAGGAATAGAAAGAGAGAGAGAGAAGGAGTGATACAGACAGACAGGCAGACAGACAGACATGTATACAGACAGACAGACAGACAGGCAGACAAACAGACAGGCAAGCCGACAGACAGACAGACAGAAGACAGACAGACAGACAGACAGATAGACAAAAGACAGACAGACATGCAGACAGGCAGATAGACAAACAGACAGACGGACAGACAGGTATACAGACAGGTAGACAGACAGACAGGTATACAGACAGACAGACAGGTATACAGACAGACAGGTATACAGACAGACAGACAGACAGAGAGACAGATAGTCAGAGAGACAGACAGATAGACAGACAGACAAACAAAAGACAGGCAGACAGACAGACATGCAGACAGACAGACAGACGGACAGACAGGTATACAGACAGACAGGTATACAGACAGACAGAGAGACAGGCAGACAGACAGACAAAAGACAGGCAGATAGACAAACAGACAGACAGACGGACAGACAGGTATACAGACAGACAGACAGGTATACAGACAGACAGACAGACAGACAGACGGACAGACAGACAGACAGACAGACAGACAGAATGCATTAACAAAAAATATCTCCTTGTTGACACCTCATCCATAATGATATAAATACGATGCAGGAACAAAGAAGAAAACAAACATGGCTTTAATTGTCCAGAATATGTTGTCCTTCTTGTATTTCAAAAATATAATAGAATGACCCAGAGACAGAACTGAAAAAGACAAGACGAAAATAATGATAGTGGAATGAAAGCTGGAATCTAAGGAACGTTAAAGAAAAAAAAAAAACACGTTGCAATGGGAGATGGCTTAAAAAGAAGAAGGAGAGAAAACACATACCCAAATTGAGGGGTGGAAAGGATGGTAGAAATGCTCGTGTACGCAATTTAATGATAAGTACGCAAAAAATTCCATCTTCTTGTTTTGGATGTAAAGCATGGACCCTCACAGCAGATTTGGACAGACGAATCCACGCCATAGAAATGTGATGTTATCCCAAGATATTTAAACATCAGATACACTGATCGTATCACTGATGAACAAGCACAGCAAATCACAAACCAACACATTGGACAATATGAAGATTTGCAGATTCTTTTAAAAAAAAGAAAAATACGGTGGTATGGCCATGTCATCAGACCCAGTGACCTTACTAAATCACACACAGTGACCTTACTAAATCGCACACAGTGACCTTACTAAATCACACACAGTGACCTTACTAAATCACACACAGTGACCTTACTAAATCAGACACAGTGACCTTACTAAATCAGACACAGTGACCTTACTAAATCACACACAGTGACCTTACTAGATCATACACAGTGACCTTACTAAATCACACCCAATGACCTTACTAAATCACACGCAGTGACCTTACTAAATCACACACAGTGACCTTACTAAATCACACACAGTGACCTTACTAAATCACACACAATTACCAAACTAATTCACACACAGTGACCTTACTAAATCACACACAGTGACCTTACTAAATCACACACAGTGACCTTATTAAATCACACACAGTGACCTTACTAAATCACACACAGTGACCTTACTAAATCACACACAATGACCTTACTAAATCACACCCAATGACCTTACTAAATCACACACAATGACCTTACTAAATCACACACAGTGACCTTACTAAATCACACACAGTGACCTTACTAAATCACACACAGTGACCTTACTAACTCACACCCAATGACCTTACTAAATCACACACAGTGACCTTACTAAATCACACACAGTGACCTTACTAAATCACACTCAGTGACCTTACTAAATCAGACACAGTGACCTTACTAAATCAGACACAGTGACCTTACTAAATCAGACAGTGACCTTACTAAATCACACACAGTGACCTTACTAAATCACACACAATGACCTTACTAAATCATACACAGTGACCTTACTAAATCACACACAGTGACCTTACTAAATCATACACAGTGACCTTACTAAATCATACACAGTGACCTTACTAAATCACACACAGTGACCTTACTAAATCATACACAGTGCCCTTACTAAATCATACACAGTGACCTTACTAAATCACACACAGTGACCTTACTAAATCATACACAGTGACCTTACTAAATCACACACAGTGACCTTACTAAATCATACACAGTGACCTTACTAAATCACACATAGTGACCTTACTAAATCACACACAGTGACCTTACTAAATCACACACAGTGACCTTACTAAATCACACACAGTGACCTTACTAAATCACACACAGTGACCTTACTAAATCACACTCAGTGACCTTACTAAATCAGACACAGTGACCTTACTAAATCATACACAGTAACCTTACTAAATCATACACAGTGACCTTACTAAATCACACATAGTGACCTTACTAAATCATACACAGTGACCTTACTAAATCACACACAGTGACCTTACTAAATCACACACAGTGACCTTACTAAATCACACACAGTGGCCAAACTAAATCACACACAGTGACCTTACTAAATCACACACAGTGGCCAAACTAAATCACACACAGTGACCTTACTAAATCACACACAGTGGCCAAACTAAATCACACACGGTGGCCAAACTAAATCACACACAGTAGCCAAACTAAATCACACACAGTGGCCAAACTAAATCACACACAGTGGCCAAACTAAATCAGACACAGTGGCCAAACTACATCACACACAGTGACCTTACTAAATCAGACCCACTGACCTTACTAAATAAGACACAATGACCTTACTAAATCACACACAGTGACCTTATTAATCACACCAGTGACCTTACTAAATCACACCAGTGACCTTACTAAATCAGACCCACTGACCTTACTAAATAAGACACAATGACCTTACTAAATCACACACAGTGACCTTATTAATCACACCAGTGACCTTACTAAATCACACACAGTGACCTTATTAATCACACACAGTGACCTTATTAAATCACACACAGTGACCTTTCTAAATCAAACCCAGTGACCTTTCTAAATCAGTCTTCCAGGGAATCTTTTGAAGGAGGGAGACAGAATGGCAGACAAAGAAAAGAAGAAGTGACAACACCGCTTTGAAAAGGACAATGTGCAAGTTCTCGACAAAGAAGCAAGATGGTTCCAGAGGGGAGTAAAGGAGGCAGTTTACATCGCCGCAAGGAACCCCACCCTCAACCGTGACCGGGGCCGACACAACCTGCCATCGGTGTACTCCTCACTCATTCAGTCGCACTGTCGTGAGTTCGCTGAAGAAGTCGGCCGGATCGCCGATGAAAGCTACGCAGTAAGTAGCTATTTTGTCACTGAGAGCCAGGTTCAACCAGGTAGCCATTAAGAAGTGACAACATTGCAGAATGGACATGGAAACCATTGGCAGAGACTTCAGCTTTGGCACACAGATGACATAGCAAGAGGATTCCTGTGATCAGTCCTTTGGTGATCAGTTCTTTGGTGATCAGTTTTTTGGTGATCAGGTTTTAGTGATCAGTTTTTAGTGATCAGTTTTTAGTGATCAGTCCTTTGGTGATTAGTTCTTTGGTGATAATTTCTTTGGTGATTAGTTCTTTGGTGATCAGTCCTTTGGTGATCAGTTCTTTGGTGATCAGTCCTTTGGTGATCAGTCCTTTGGTGCAACACACCAGTGACTCTTCAGGGAGCCAAAGAAGAAGAAGAAGAAGAAGAAGAAGAAGAAGAAAAGCAACAACTACAATATATATAAGCGTAGCTGTGGGCGTCCTGGAGTTCGCTTCCGGTTTGCCAGTTCGCCGTAGAGAACGTCTTTAGGTATGCGTCCATCCTCCATTTTTACGCACATGGCCAAGCCAGCGTAGTCGGCGTTGGCTTAGAAGGGCAAAGGGGCCTACAGACCATCTTTGCCCTTCTAAGCCAACGCCGACTACGCTGGCTTGGCCATGTGCGTCGAATGGAGGATGGACGCATACCTAAAGACGTTCTCTACAGCGAACTGGCAAACCGGAAGCGAACTCCAGGACGCCCACAGCTACGCTTTGTAGACGCATGCAAAAGGGACCTCAGAAGCTCAGGGATTGACCCAGGCTCTTGGGAGACTCTGGCGGAAGACAGGGCAGCGTGGAGGACAGCCGTTCAGCAAGGCGTTGTGAAAGCAGAGAGGAGGAGAGCAGAAAGCGCAGATGAGAAAAGGACTCTTCGCTAGCAACGTTCCAGAAACCAGACAATAGCGACTCAATTTGTATGTGGCAGATGTGACAGAGATTGCCACTCAAGAATCGGCCTGCACAGCCACAGCAGAAAGTGCACGTCACGACCACAACGCCTCCTGGTGCAGACTATCATCTCCTGAGATGTAAAGAGGCCGACATGACATGTCACTTTTTGGAGGAAAAAAAACTTGAAAAATAGAGATACTGTTTGGGATAGTGTGAGAGAGAGAGAGAGAGAGAGAGAGAGAGAGAGGGGGGGGGGAGAGACAGATAGACCGACAGACACACAGAGAGACAGATAGAGAGAGACAGAGCAGAGACAGAGACAGAGAGAGAGACAGACAGAGAGACGGAGACAGAGAGACATAGACAGAGAGACAGACAGACAGAGACAGAGAAACATAAAGAGAGACACAGACAGACGGACAGACAGGAAGCAGGGAGAACGCCATGTTGTCATAAGAGACAGACCGGAAGTGGGGAATTTAGCACAGCGTGGCTTATATTTTTTTCCCTCTGAATTCTGTGTTCCCATTTGTCTGCTACTGTGTTTTGTTAAAAGTTTTGAAACATGCCACTTATTCGCAACTTTTTGAAGACAACACTCACCACAGCTCATGGTGTGAGGAGGCATGTGGCAACACTGGCCTTGACAATCATGGCCAATTTTGTTTAGAAAGTGCACTCAGACGCATATAAAAGGAAATAAATGCGATAACAATAGATCATGACTAGAGAGCTCAATCTTATGTGGAAAAGTCTTTATGTCAAATACTGATCCTTTTCTTCAACAAATCAGCGCACGAAATAGTTATCTTAGAAATGTGAGGTCAGTAAACTGTTTAAGTCTTCAAATT
>JAPXFY010000012.1:94173269-94176058 GCA_030674185.1 Monoplex corrugatus | reverse complement strand
TTCTTCTTCTTCTTCGCAATTCTTCTTTTTCTTCGCAATTCTTCTTCTTCTTCGCAATTCTTCTTCAACTGTTTGTTCCTTCATCATTGTCTTGTACCTCCTCTGTTCTGAAAATATGTAATCGTATATGCATTGTTCAGCATTTTTATGGAAATAGATGGATGCCTGTAAAGGTCAAATAAACGAGTTTGTGTGAGGTAAAGGAACAGACAAACACAAACCGATAAACAAACTTTGAATTTAAACTTCAAATCACTTTAATCGTGTATCAATAGATCCTACCTTGACCTATCTGGCAGCTAGGCCTTGTCGTGTTACACGCACAACATTACAATAAGATATAAAGTAACAGATTAACAGAAATAAGAATGAATCATAAAATGTAAATAACAAATCATGAGCAAGGCAAACACAAACAGCAAATATTGAGCACATAACAAGGGGCCAAAGTGGTAGTTACAGACAAAATAGCCATTCGTATAAATGTCTAATACAAGCGTATGCACAGACATATAATACGTGTATATACACACACACACACACACACACACACACGAACACACACAAACATCCACACACACACACACACACGCAAACACATACACACACACAAACACATACACACACACACATGTATATATATATATATATATATATATATATATATATATATGTGCGTATGATATTGAAACATGGGAAAACTATGTGATCTATCGAGTGCGAATGGTCATACTAGTGGGGGGGGGGGGGTGGAGGGAGAGAGAGAGAGAGAGAAGGAGAGGGTGAGACAGACAGACAGACAGACAGACATACAGAGGCATACAGACAGGCGCAGACATACAGACAGAGGCATACAGACAGGCGCAGACATACAGACAGACATACAGAGGCATACAGACAGCGCAGACAGACAGACAGAGGCATACAGACAGACAGACAGACAGACAGGCGCAGACAGACAGACAGGCGCAGACAGACAGACAGAGGCAGACAGACAGACAGAGGCAGACAGACAGAGGCACAGACAGAGCAGACAGAGCAGACAGAGCGACATAGACGCAGACAGACATACGCAGAAGGATCATACAGACAGACAGACAGAGGCATACAGACACAGACAGAGGCATACAGACAGACAGACAGACAGAGGCATACAGAGTCAGCACAGTACAGAGGAGACAGACAGACAGGACAGACAGGCAGGACATACAGACAGGTGCAGACAGACAGTAGACAGAGGAGCAGACAGTAACAGAGCAGACAGAAGACAGACAGAAGGCATAAGTACAGACAGTAGACAGAGGCAGACAGACAGAGACAGGACAGAACAGACAGACAGACGGCAGACAGACAGACAGAGGCAGACGACAGCAGGAGGGTAACACTGTAGCATAAACTTGGTAATGAGCAAGTAGACAGACAGACAGACAGACGAAGACAGATGATAGAGACAAAGAACAGAAGAAGAAAGAAGAGACAGGAGACAGAGACAGACAGACAGACAGAGAAAGACAGAGGTAACAGAAGAAAGAAAGGAAGAGAAGAGAAACAAGACAGAAGAAGAAGAAAGAAGAAGAAAGAAAGAAGAAGGAAAGAAAAGAGACAGAAAGGAAAGAAAAAGAAAGAAAGAAAGAAGAAAGAAGAAGAAGAAAGAAGAAAAGAAAAAAGAAAGAAAGAAAGAAAGAAAGAAGAAAGAAAGAAAGAAAGAAAGAAGGAAGAAAGAAAGAAAGAAGAAGAAAGAAAGAAAGAAAGAAGAAAAAGAAAGAAAGAAAGAAAGAAAGAAAGAAAGATGAAGAAAGAAAGATAGAAGAAGAGAAAGAAAGAAAGATAGAAAGAAGAAAGAAAGAAAGAAAGAAAGATAGAAAGAAAGAAGAAGAAGATAGAGAAGAAAGAAGAAGAAGAAAGAAAGAAAGAAAGAAAGAAGATAGAAAGAAAGAAAGATAGATAGAAAGAAAGATAGAAAGAAAAGAAAGAAAGAAGAAAGAAGAAAGAAAGAAAGAAAGAAGATAGAAAGAAAGAAGAAAGAAGAAAGAGAAGAAAGAAAGAAAGAAGAAAGAAAGAAAGAAGAAAGAAGAAAGAAGAAAGAAAGAAAGATAGAAAGAAGAAGAAAGAAAGATAGATAGAAAGAAAGAAAGAAGAAAGATAGAAAGAAAGAAGATAAGAAAGAAAGATAGAAAGAAGAAAGAAAGAAAGAAAGATAGAAAGAAAGAAAGAAAGAAAGAAAGAAGAAAGATAGAAAGAAAGAAAGATAGAAAGAAAGATAGAAGAAAGAAAGAAAGAAAGAAGAAAGAAAGAAGAAAGATAGAAAGATAGAAAGAAGAAAGAAAGATAGAAAGAAAGAAAAAGAAAGATAGAAAGAAGAAAGAATAAAGATAGAAAGATAGAAAGAAAGAAAGAAAGAAAGAAAGAAAGAAAGAAAGAAAGAATAGAAAGAAAGAAAGATAAGAAAGAGAAGAAAGAAATAAAGAAAGAAAGAAGAAGAAAGAAAGAAAGAAAGATGAGAAAGAAAGAAATAAAGAAGAAGAAAGATAGAAAGATAGAAAGAAAGAAAGAAAGAGTAAGAAAGAAAGAAAGATAGAAAGATAAAAGAAGATAGAAAGAATAGAAAAGAAAGAAAGAAAAAGATAGAGAAAGAAAGAAAGAAGAAAGAAGAAAGAAAGAAAAAGAAAGATAGAAAGAGAAGAAAGATAGAAAGAAAGAAAGAAGATAGAAGAAGGAAAGAATAGAAAGAAAAGATAGAAAGAAAAGAATAGAAGAAGAAAGAAAGATAGAAAGAAAAGAAAGAAAGA
>JAPXFY010000012.1:94143269-94155769 GCA_030674185.1 Monoplex corrugatus | reverse complement strand
CATAACGGACATGTCAGCACACCATAAGGACAGTGTCAGTACCACTAACGACGTGTCGTGTCCACCATAAGACATTGTCGTCACACCATACGACATGTCAGTACACCATAACGGACATGTCAGTGTACACCATACGGACAGTGTCGTGTCACACCAACGCAGTGAGTAACACATACGGACAGTGTCAGTGTACCCATAACGGACATGTCAGTCCACCATAAGGACATTAGTGTCAACCATAACGACAGTGTCAGTCACACCATAACGGACGTGTCAGTACACCATAACATTGTACACACCCATAACGACATGTCAGTCACACCATAACGGACATCAGTGTCAACCATAACGGACAGTCAGTGTCACACCATAACGGACAGTGTAGTACACACCATAACGGACAGTGTCAGTGTCACACATAACGGACAGTGCAGTACACCATAACGGACAGTGTCAGTGTCACACCATAACGGACATGTCAGACACACATAACGGACATGTCAGTACACACATAACGGACAGTGTCAGTCACACCATAACGGACAGTGTCAGTACACACCATAACGGCAGGCGTACCATAACGGACAGTGTCACACACCATAACGGACAGTGTCATACACACATAACGGACAGTGTCATCAACCATAACGGACAGTGTCAGTTCACACCTAACGGACAGTGTCAGTCAACAATAAGGACATGTCATGTCACACCATACGGACAGTGTCAGTTCACACCATAACGGACATGTCAGTGCACACCATAACGGACAGTGTCAGTGTCAACCTAACGGACAGTGTCAGTCACACCATAACGGACATTGTCAGTACACACCATAACGGACATGTCAGTACACACCATAACGGACATGTCAGTGTACACATAACGGACAGTGTCAGTCACACCATAACGGAAGTGTCAGTGACACCATAACGACATGTCAGTACACCCATAAGGACATGTCAGTACACACCATAACGGACAATGTCAGTCACACCAAACGGACAGTGTCAGTCACACCATAACGGACATGTCAGTACACACCATAACGACATGTCAGTGTCACACCATAACGGACATTCAGTATCACACCATAAGGACAGTGTCAGTACACACCATAACGGACAGTGTCAGTGTCACACCATAACGGACATTGTCAGTCAACCATAACGGACAATGTCAGTACACACCATAACGGACAATTCAGTCACACCATAACGGACAGTTCAGTACACACCATAACGGACAGTGTCAGTACACCCATAACGGACAGTGTCAGTCACACCATAACGGACAGTGTCAGTCACACCATAACGGACAGTGTCAGTGTCACACCATAACGGACAGTGTCAGTACACACCATAACGGACATGTCAGTACACACCATAACGGACAGTGTCAGTACACACCATAACGGACAGTGTCAGTCACACCATAACGGACAGTGTCAGGTCACACCATAACGGACAGTGTCAGTCACACCATAACGGACAGTGTCAGTGTCACACCATAACGGACAGTGTCAGTGTCACACCATAACGGACATGTCAGTTCACACCATAACGGACAGTGTCAGTGTCACACCATAACGGACATGTCAGTCACACCATACGGACAGTGTCAGTGTCACACCATAACGGACAGTGTCAGTACACCATAACGGACATGTCAGTCACACCATAACGGACAGTGTCAGTCACACCATAACGGACAGTGTCAGTGTCACACCATAACGGACAGTGTCATGTCACACCATAACGGACAGTGTCAGTCACACCATAACGGACAGTGTCAGTGTCACACCATAACGGACAGTGTCAGTCACACCATAACGGACAGTGTCAGTGTCACACCATAACGGACATGTCAGTCACACCATAACGGACATGTCAGGTCACACCATAACGGACATGTCAGTCACACCATAACGGACAGTGTCAGTAACACCTAACGGACATGTCAGTCACACCATAAGGACATGTCAGTCACACCATAACGGACATGTCATGTCACACCATAACGGACAGTGTCAGTGCACACCATAACGGACAGTGTCAGTAACACCATAACGGACAGTGTCAGTACACACCATAACGGACAGTGTCAGTACACACCATAACGGACAGTGTCAGTGTCACACCATAACGGACAGTGTCAGTCACACCATAACGGACAGTGTCAGTCACACCATAACGGACATGTCAGTCACACCATAACGGACAGTGTCAGTAACACCATAACGGACAGTGTCAGTGTCACACCATAACGGACAGTGTCAGTACACCATAACGGACAGTGTCAGTCACACCATAACGGACAGTGTCAGTGTCACACCATAACGGACAGTGTCAGTGTCACACCATAACGGCAGTGTCAGTCACACCATAACGACAGTGTCACACACCATAACGGACAGTGTCAGGTCACACCATAACGGACAGTGTCAGTGTCACACCATAACGGACAGTGTCAGTCAACCATAACGGACAGTGTCAGTCACACATAAGGACAGTGTCAGTGCACACCATAACGGACAGTGTCAGTCACACCATAACGGACAGTGTCAGTGTCACACCATAACGGACATGTCAGTGTCACACCATAACGGACAGTGTCAGTACACACCATAACGGACAGTGTCAGTCACACCATAACGGACAGTGTCAGTCACACCATAACGGACAGTGTCAGTGTCACACCATAACGGACAGTGTCAGTCACACCATAACGGACATGTCAGTCACACCATAAGGACAGTGTCAGTACACACCATAACGGACAGTGTCAGTCACACCATAACGACAGTGTCAGTGCACACCATAACGGACATGTCATGTCACACCATAACGGACAGTGTCAGTACACACCATAACGGACAGTGTCAGTACACACATAACGGACAGTGTCAGTACACACCATAACGACAGTGTCAGTACACACCATAACGGACAGTGTCAGTACACACCATAACGGACAGTGTCAGTGTCACACCATAACGGACAGTGTCAGTGTCACACCATAACGGACAGTGTCAGTCACACCATAACGGACAGTGTAGTGACACCATAACGGACAGTGTCAGTGTCACCATAACGGACAGTGTCAGTACACACCATAACGGACAGTGTCAGTGTCACACCATAACGGACAGTGTCAGTACACACCATAACGGACAGTGTCAGTACACACCATAACGGACAGTGTCAGTACACACCATAACGGACAGTGTCAGTACACACCATAGGACAGTGTCAGTGTCACACCATAACGGACAGTGTCAGTTACACACCATAACGGACAGTGTCAGTACACACCATAACGGACAGTGTCAGTACACACCATAACGGACAGTGTCAGTACCACCATAACGGACAGTGTCAGTGTCACACCATAACGGACAGTGTCAGTGTCACACCATAACGGACAGTGTCAGTGTCACACCATAACGGACAGTGTCAGTGTCACACCATAACGGACAGTGTCAGTGTCACACCATAACGGACAGTGTCAGTGTCACACCATAACGGACAGTGTCAGTACACACCATAACGGACAGTGTCAGTACACACCATAACGGACAGTGTCAGTGTCACACATAACGGATAGTGTCAGTGTCACACCGATAACGGACAGTGTCAGTGTACACACCATAACGGACAGTGTCAGTACACACCATAACGGACAGTGTCAGTACACACCATAACGGACATGTCAGTACACACCATAACGGACAAGTGTCAGTACACACCATAACGGACAGTGTCAGTACACAACCATAACGGACATGTCAGTGTCCACACCATAACGGACAATGTCAGTACACACCATAATGGACAGTGTCAGTGTCACACCATAACGACATTGTCAGTGCACACCATAACGGACAATGTCAGTACACACCATAACGGACAGTGTCAGTGTCACACCATAACGGACAGTGTCAGTGTCACACCATACGGACAGTGTCAGTACACACCATACCGGACAGTGTCAGTGTCACACCATAACGGACAGTGTCAGTACACACACATAACGGACAATGTCAGTACACACCATAACGGACAGTGTCAGTACACACCATAACGGACAGTGTCAGTGTCACACCATAACGGACAGTGTCAGTGTCACACCATAACGGACAGTGTCAGTACACACCATAACGGACAGTGTCAGTACACACCATAACGGACAGTGTCAGTACCCACCATAACGGACAGTGTCAGTCACACCATAACGGACAGTGTCAGTTCACACCATAACGGACATGTGTCAGTGTCACACCATAACGGACAGTGTCAGTGTCACACCATAACGGACAGTGTCAGTGTCACACCATAACGGACATTGTCAGTATCACACCATAACGACAGTGTCAGTACACACCATAACGGACAGTGTCAGTGCACACCATAACGGACAGTGTCAGTGTCACACAATACGGATAGTGTCAGTGTCCACACCGTAACGGACAGTGTCAGTACACACCATAACGGACAGTGTCAGTACACACATAACGGACAGTGTCAGTACACACCATAACGGACAATGTCAGTACACACCATAACGGACAGTGTCAGTACACACCATAACGGACATGTCAGTACACACCATAACGGACAGTGTCAATGTCACACCATAATGGACATTGTCAGTACACACCATAACGGACAGTGTCAGTGTCACACCATAACGGACAGTATCAGTACACACCATAACGGACAGTGTCAGTACACACCATACCAGACAGTGTCAGTACACACCATACCGGACAGTGTCAGTGTCACACCATATCGGACAGTGTCAGTGTCACACCATATCGGACAGTGTCAGTACACACCATAACGGACAGTATCAGTACACACCATAACGGACAGTGTCAGTACACACCATACCAGACAGTGTCAGTACACACCATACCAGACAGTGTCAGTACACACCATACCGGACAGTGTCAGTGTCACACCATATCGGACAGTGTCAGTGTCACACCATAACGGACAGTGTCAGTACACACCATAACAGACAATGTCAGTACACACCATAACGGACAGTGTCAGTACACACCATAACGGACAGTGTCAGTACACACCATAACGGACAATGGCACACCATAACGGACAGTGTCAGTGTCACACCATAACGGACAGTGTCAGTACACACCATAACGGACAGTGTCAGTACACACCATAACGGACAGTGTCAGTGTCACACCATAATGGACAGTGTCAGTACACACCATAACGGACAGTGTCAGTACACACCATAACGGACAGTGTCAGTGTCACACCATACCGGACAGTGTCAGTACACACCATACCAGACAGTGTCAGTGTCACACCATACCGGACAGTGTCAGTGTCACACCATAACGGACAGAGTCAGTGCACACCATAACGGACAATGTCAGTGCACACCATAACGGACAATGTCAGTGCACACTGGCCACCACCTGGATGTGTTGTTACAGGCCACCACCTGGCTGTGTTGTTACAGGCTGTGTTGTTACAGGCCACCACCTGGCTGTGTTGTTACAGGCTGTGTTGTTACAGGCTGTGTTGTTACAGGCCACCACCTGGCTGTGTTGTTACAGGCTGTGTTGTTACAGGCTGTGTTGTTACAGGCCACCACCTGGCTGTGTTGTTACAGGCTGTGTTGTTACAGGCCACCACCTGGCTGTGTTGTTACAGGCTGTGTTGTTACAGGCTGTGTTGTTACAGGCCACCACCTGGCTGTGTTGTTACAGGCTGTGTTGTTACAGGCTGTGTTGTTACAGGCCACCACCTGGCTGTGTTGTTACAGGCTGTGTTGTTACAGGCTGTGTTGTTACAGGCTGTGTTGTTACAGGCTGTGTTGTTACAGGCTGTGTTGTTACAGGCTGTGTTGTTACAGGCCACCACCTGGCTGTGTTGTTACAGGCTGTGTTGTTACAGGCTGTGTTGTTACAGGCCACCACCTGGCTGTGTTGTTACAGGCTGTGTTGTTACAGGCTGTGTTGTTACAGGCCACCACCTGGCTGTGTTGTTACAGACCACCACCTGACTGTCTTGTTACAGGCCACCACTGTGTTGTTACAGGCTGTGTTGTTACAGGCCACCACCTGGCTGTGTTGTTACAGACCACCACCTGACTGTCTTGTTACAGGCCACCACTGTGTTGTTACAGGCTGTGTTGTTACAGGCTGTGTTGTTACAGGCCACCACCTGTCTGTGTTGTTACAGGCTGTGTTGTTACAGGTCAACACCTGGCTGTGTTGTTACAGGCTGTGTGGTTACAGACCACCACCTGACTGTCTTGTTACAGGCCACCACTGTGTTGTTACATGCTGTGTTGTTACTGGCTGTGTTGTTACAGGCTGTGTTGTTACAGGCTGTGTTGTTACAGGCTGTGTTGTTACAGGCTGTGTTGTTACTGGCTGTGTTGTTACAGGCTGTGTTGTTACAGACTGTGTTGTTACAGGCTGTGTTGTTATAGGCTGTGTTGTTACAGGCTGTGTTGTTACAGGCTGTGTTGTTACAGGCTGTGTTGTTATAGGCTGTGTTGTTACAGGCTGTGTTGTTACAGGCTGTGTTGTTAAGGCTGTGTTGTTACAGGCTGTGTTGTTACAGGCTGTGTTGTTACAGGCTGTGTTGTTACAGGCTGTGTTGTTACAGGCTTGTTGTTACAGGCTGTGTTGTTACAGGCTGTGTTGTTACAGGCTGTGTTGTTACAGGCTGTGTTGTTACAGGCTGTGTTGTTACAGGCTGTGTTGTTACAGGCTGTGTTGTTACAGGCTGTGTTGTTACAGGCTGTGTTGTTACAGGCTGTGTTGTTACAGGCTGTGTTGTTACTGGCTGTTTGTTACAGGCTGTGTTGTTACAGGCTGTGTTGTTACAGGCTGTGTTGTTACAGGCTGTGTTGTTACAGGCTGTGTTGTTACAGGCTGTGTTGTTACAGGCTGTGTTGTTACAGGCTGTGTTGTACAGGCTGTGTTGTTACAGGCTGTGTTGTTACAGGCTGTGTTGTTACAGGCTGTGTTGTTACAGGCTGTGTTGTTACAGGCTGTGTTGTTACAGGCTGTGTTGTTACAGGCTGTGTTGTTACAGGCTGTGTTGTTACAGGCTGTGTTGTTACAGGCTGTGTTGTTACAGGCTGTGTTGTTACAGGCTGTGTTGTTACAGGCTGTGTTGTTACAGCCACCACCTGGCTGTGTTGTTACAGGCTGTGTTATTACAGGCTGTGTTGTTACAGGCTGTGTTGTTACAGGCTGTGTTGTTACAGGCTGTGTTGTTACAGCCACCACCTGGCTGTGTTGTTACAGGCTGTGTTGTTACAGGCTGTGTTGTTACAGGCCAGGGGAACAAAGACATCAATTTAGTTCCAGACCTCAAGTGTGTCTGACAGACCTGTCCTAATGGTGCTTTGAATGTCTTCTGTCCGCCACATTCTTCCAAACTGTTTTAACGGCTGAGCATGAGAAAACCCCATGGGAGCTGTTTGAATGAAAAGGAAACAATAAAAGAAATAGACTACCACTGTTCTGGTCTGTTCTGTTATTATTTTACCACAAGAAATTACAGACTATTTTCATGTCTGGTTTCATAGATTGTATCAATTTTGTATAATTGATATTGTGTCTATCAAGATGTTATGTATCATGTTGTACAATTGATATTATGTCATTCAAGATGTTATGTATCATGTTTGTACAATTGATATTGTGTAATTCAAGATGTTATGTATCATTAAATTTTTTTGTACAATTGATATTGTCATTCAAAATGTTATGTATCATGTTGTACAATTGATATTGTGTCATTCAATATGTTATGTATCATGTTGTACAATTGATATTGTGTCATTCAATATGTTATGTATTATGTTTGTACAATTGATATTGTGTCATTCAAGATGTTATGTATCATGTTGTACAATTGATATTGTGTCATTCAATATGTTATGTATCATGTTTGTACAATTGATATTGTGTCATTTAAGATGCTATTATTATATTTGTACAATTGATATTATGTCATTCAAGATGTTATGTATTATATTTGTACAATTGATATTGTGTCAATCAAGATGTTATGTATCATGTTTGTACAATTGATATTGTGTCATTCAAGATGTTATGTGTCAATGTTGTACAATTGATATTGTGGCATTCAAGATACTATGTATCATGTTGTACAATTGATATTGTAGCATTCAAGATGTTATGTATCATTAAACATTTTTGTACAATTGATATTGTGTCATTCAAGATGTTATTATCATGCTTGTACAATTGATATTGTGGCATTCAAGATGTATGTTTGTACAATTGATATTGTGTCATACAAGATGTTATTATCATGTTTGTACAATTGATATTATGTCATTCAAGATGTTATGTATCATGTTTGTAGAATTGATATTGTGTCATTCAAGATGTTATGTATCATTAAAAATTTTTGTACAATTGATATTGTGTCATTCAAGATGGTATGAGTTGTACCTCTGATGTGGTGAGGTTCATTTAGAACGTTTCAGGTCACTTTACAAACGTGCTGTAACCGCCATATGTCCTAAACAGAACTCTTTACGGGAAACGAAATACATGCACACTATAATTTGTTTTCTCTAAGAACCAGTGTTGTCTTCCATAAATGACTTACATATCAGTGCTGATATAAGGAGAGTTAGCATAGCTATCAGATGGCATCTGCTACAAAAGCCTCAATAACGCAGCCCCCGTTACCTGTCAAACCTACTTGAGATCTATCTTTCCTCACGTACCCTCCGCTCTGCCTCCGATCCTCTGACTAAGCTCAATACCTATGGTCCACGAGCCTTCTCTGTTTCTGGTCCACTTTCCTGGAACAAACTTCCTCTCTCAGTCCGTCAGCAACCTACTTTTGTCTCCTTCAAGTCCGCTCTCAAAACTCACCTTTTCTCCTCTGCATAAAATCCTGACCTCACTCAATTCCCTCTGTAGCCTGTCTCCACTCGGAGGGAAATCACATTGTAATAAGCTACGCACAAAAAGTTAAGGATCACTATGAGAAAACAGATGCGTAATAAACTCAGTTCGCTACTGTTATTTATTTCTCAGTCAGCCAAATTGTTATGAATTCTTGTTCAGCTGTAAGTGGGCGATGTTGTGTTAGTGCGAAAATTGCACGGGATTCTCTACTACTGAGCTTGGCCGCAAACGGAAAAGCGGAAACTTGCGAAAAAGGACCTTGTTTTGGACCGTTCTGCCTGAACACATTGCACAAGCCAGATGGAAAAACCATTATGCACGTCCAAGCACTGCTGTTTATGTGTGAGATGCTGTCTCTTGCTTGGCTTTATAAGAAGACATTCCACCAGTAGTAGGCATGATCTGACAATGCCTCCACGACGAAAATTGAGCGAGTTTGAGAGGGGACAAGCTGTTGCATGGTTCCAAGATGGTGTTCCCAAGCGAGAAGTGGCCAGGCGACTTCAGGTGTCCATCTCGGTCATTGTCAGACTGATTCAACGCTTCACAGCCACTGGGAGGGTCTATGAAAGACGCAGATCTGGTCGACCGAAGAAGACAAACCCACGTGAAGATCGTCTCATTGAACGACAAGCCCTGCAGACAAGAACAGCCTCTTCCAGCATCATTCGAAGGCAGCTGAGGGTGGCTACTAACATCAACATCAGCCAGCAGACCATACGGAACCGCCTTCATGGGTTTAACCTCCGTTCTCGTCGCCCAGCTGTACGGCCACGCTTAACTCCAGCCCATAGGGCAGCACGCCGCGCCTTCTGCAGACGTCACGTGAGGTGGACACGTCAGCAATGGTCCCAGGTCCTGTTCAGTGATGAATCACGCTTCACCATGAACCACAACGACGGCCGACTGAGGGTCTGGAGGCGCCCAGGGCAACGCTTTATTGATACCACTGTCCAAGAAAAGGTGGCCTTTGGTGGAGGTTCTGTAATGGTCTGGGGAGGCCTTCAGCCTTCACCACAGAACACCCTTGTATCATGTACAGGGTAACCTGACTGGCCTCCGATACCGGGATGAGATCCTTCGACCGCTGGCTGTGCCTACACTGCAGCAGATGGGACCGACGTCTGTCTACCAGGATGACAATGCTCGCCCCCACAGGGCAAGGGTGGTCAACGACTTCCTGCAGCAGTCTGGAGTCAACAGAATGGAGTGGCCAGCATGCAGTCCCGATCTCAACCCGATTGAGAACCTCTGGGATGAGCTGGATCACAAAGTGAGGAGCAACCACCCCCCTCCCAGGGATGTCCATCACCTCTACCAGATGCTGCAGGCTGAGTGGCAGGCGCTTCCACAGAGGATCTTCACCAACCTGGTCAACTCGATGAGGACTCGCTGCGTCGAGTGCCAGAACAGCCATGGCGGTTACACGCATTACTGAACTTTTGGGAGCATCAGAATGCCCTGTCTTGTGATTTCAATGACTTTGGGAAATCAAATTTCGATACGTACCCACTTTGATCAAATGTACACACCAAACGATTGCTCGAAATTGAAGGCAATTGTGTATCGTTATCACTAAAGCATGGAATTAAATGTTTGCCAAACTTCAACGCATTGGCTTTCTTATTTTGAAAGTTATGAATTTTTGTGCAAGTGATCCTTAACTTTTTGTGCGTAGTGTATATAATTGTATATAATATGCTCTCTATAATTTTCCATTGCTTTTATTCTTTTTCCCCATTTATAGCCATGTGTGAGTGTGTGTGTGTGCGTGTGTGTGCGCGCGTGCGTATGTGTATGTTCAGCGCTTAGATTTGATTTCTATCAAGATTTTGCGCTATATAAATATTGTAATTATTAATCATTATTATTATTATGGCATGTCAATAAAGTCTTGGGGGAGAATTGTTGAAGCTAACAATTTGTTTTGACTGGTTGGCCGTGGTAGTCGGCATAGGTACACAGACAGACAGACAGACAGACAGACAGAGAGAAACAGAGAAACAGAGAGAGAGAGAAGAAGAAGGGAGAGAGAGGAGACAAGAAAGAGAGAGAGAGAAGACAAAAGAGAGAGAGAGAGGAGACAAGAAAGAGAGAGAGAAGACAAAAGAGAAAGAGAGAGGAGACAAGAAAGAGAGAGAGAAGACAAAAGAGAAAGAGAGAGGAGACAAGAAAGAGAGAGAAAAGACAAAAGAGAAAGAGAGAGGAGACAAGAAAGAGAGAGAGAAGACAAAAGAGAAAGAGAGAGAAGACCAGAATGAGAGAGAGAAGACAAAAGAGAAAGAGAGAGAAGACAAGAAAAAGAGAGAGAGAAGACAAAAGAGAAAGAGAGAGGAGACAAGAAAGAGAGAGAGAAGACAAAAGAGAAAGAGAGAGGAGACAAGAAAGAGAGAGAGAAGACAAAAGAGAAAGAGAGAGGAGACAAGAAAGAGAGAGAGAAGACAAAAGAGAAAGAGAGAGGAGACAAGAAAGAGAGAGAGAAGACAAAAGAGAAAGAGAGAGGAGACAAGAAAGAGAGAGAGAAGACAAAAGAGAAAGAGAGAGGAGACAAGAAAGAGAGAGAAGACCAGAATGAGAGAGAGAAGACAAAAGAGAAAGAGAGAGAGAAGACAAAAGAGAAAGAGAGAGGAGACAAGAAAGAGAGAGAGAAGACAAAAGAGAAAGAGAGAGGAGACAAGAAAGAGAGAGAGAAGACAAAAGAGAAAGAGAGAGGAGACAAGAAAGAGAGAGAGAAGACAAAAGAAAAAGACAGAGAAGACCAGAATGAGAGAGAGAGAGAGAGAGAAAAAACAACACAGAGAGAGAGAGCGAGAGAGAGAGAGAAAGAGAGAGAGACGGAGAAAGAGATATAGAGAGAGACGGAGAGAGGAAGACAGACAGGCAGGCAGGCAGACAGACAGGCAGGCAGGCAGGCAGACAGGCAGGCATACAGACAGGCAGGCAGGCAGGCAGGCAGGCAGGCAGGCAGGCAGAGAGGCAGGCAGGCATACAGGCAGGCAGGCAGGCAGGCAGACAGAGAGGCAGACAGACCGGCAGGCAGGCAGGCAGTAAGACAGACTAACGTTCTGGGTTATTTTTTTGTTGACATCACCTAACTTCCTCTTCTAATATAATCGTTGACCTTTGAATGATCACACAAAAAAGGAACAGCATTACAATGACAAGTGTTGGCTGCTTTCCAATAATCAGTTCCCCACATTTCTGCCAAAGGTTGAGAAGGAAAATGTACAATTAAGCTATGTCAGTTTGTATGTTTTTGTGTTGTTTACAATTAAGCTATGTCAGTTTGTATGTTTTTGTGTTGTTTACAATTAAGCTATGTCAGTTTGTATGTTTTTGTGTTGTTTACAATTAAGCTATGTCAGTTTGTATGTTTTTGTGTTGTTTACAATTAAGCTATGTCAGTTTGTATGTTTTTGTGTTGTTTACAATTAAGCTATGTCAGTTTGTATGTTTTTGTGTTGTTTACAATTAAGCTATGTCAGTTTGTATGTTTTTGTGTTGTTTACAATTAAGCTATGTCAGTTTGTATGTTTTTGTGTTGTTTACAATTAAG
>JAPXFY010000012.1:94133269-94135769 GCA_030674185.1 Monoplex corrugatus | reverse complement strand
TGTTTTCTATGTTACAGAAGCACAAAAAAACTGGTAGACACATTATACTTCTCTGTCTTATTGCTGAGACGACCAAAGCAAGTCTGAGATATTACAGCAGGAGGGTGACAGCCAATTTGATGCCAGATTTACAGCTGTGTTCCTGGAGCCCTGTGTGGGTGTCTCTTATGTGTCCACAATTGGAGAAACTTCACTCATATGCTGCACTGCAATCTCTACTCACCTACAGACATAATAGACATGGAGGCAACACTTTGGAAACAATCTGTACTTGTATATCTTTGTTTTCTTTCTTTCTTTCTTTCTTTCTTTCTTTCTTTCTTTCTTTCTTTCTTTCTTTTTTCTTTTTTCTTTCTTTCTTTCTTTCTTTTCTCCTCCTCCTTCTGTTTCTTCTTCATTTTGCGGTTCATGTTCTTTCGTTGTTGTTGTTGTTTTCTTTCTTCTTCTTCTTCTTCTTCTTCTTTCTTCTTCTTCTTCTTGTTCTTCTTCTTCTTTCTTCTTCTTCTTCTTCTTCTTCTTCTTCTTCTTCTTCTTCTTCTTTCTTCTTCTTCTTCTTCTTCTTCTTCTTCTTCTTCTTCTTCTTCTTCTTCTTTTCTTCTTTCTCTTCTTCTTCTTCTTCTTCTTCTTCTTCCTTCTTTTCTTCTTCTTTTCTCTTCTTCTCTCTTCTTCTTCTTTCTTCTTCTTCTTCTTCTTCTTCTTCTTCTTCTTCTTCTTTCTTCTTCTTCTTCTTCTTCTTCTTTTCTTCTTTCTTCTTCTCTCTTCTTGTTCTTCTTCTTCTTCTTTCTTCTTCTCTCTTCTTGTTCTTCTTCTTCTTCTTTCTTCTTCTTCTTCTTCTTCTTCTTCTTCTTCTTCTTCTTCTTTCTTCTTCTCTCTTCTTGTTCTTCTTCTTCTTCTTTCTTCTTGTTCTTCTTCTTGTTCTTCTTCTTGTTCTTCGCATTCTTCTTCTTCTTCTTCTTCTTCTTCTTCTTCTTCTTCTTCTTCTTCTTCTTCTTCTCTTCTTCTTCTTTCTTCTTCTTCTTTCTTCTTTCTCTCTTCTTGTTCTTCTTCTTCTTCTTTCTTCTTGTTCTTCTTCTTGTTCTTCTTCTTGTTCTTCGCATTCTTCTTCTTTTCTTCTTCTTCTTCTTCTTCTTCTTCTTCTTTTCTTCTTCTTCTTCTTATTCTTCTTCGCATTTTTTTTTTCGCATTCCTTCGCATTCTTCTTCTCTTCTTCTTCTTCTTCTTTCGCATTCTTCTTTCTTCTTCTTCGCATTCTTCTTCGCATTCTTCTTCGCTTTCTTCTTCTTCGCATTCTTCTTCTTCTTCGCAATTCTTCTTTTTCGCAATTCTTCGCAATTCTTCTTCGCAATTCTTCTTCCTCGCATTTGTCATATTCTTCTTCTTCTTCGCCGCATTCTTCTTCTTCGCATTCTTCTTCTTCGCATTCTTCTTCTTCGCATTCTTTGCAATTCTTCTTCTTCGCAATTCTTCTTCTTCGCAATTCTTCGCAATTCTTCGCAATTCTTCTTCGCAATTCTTCTTCTTCGCCTTCTTCGCATTCTACTTCTTCGCATTTTTCTTCTTCTTCTTCTTCTTCTTCTTCTTCTTCTTCTTCTTCTTCTTCTTTTTCTTCTTCTTCTTCTTCTTCTTCTTCTTCTTCTTCTTCTTCTTCGCATTTTTCTTCTTCTTCTTCTTCTTCGCATTCTTCTTCTTCTTCACATTCTTCTTCTTCTTCTTCTTCTTCTTGTTCTTCGCATTCTTCTTCTTCTTCTTCTTCTTGTTCTTCGCATTCTTCTTCTTCTTCTTGTTCTTCGCATTCTTCTTCTTCTTGTTCTTCGCATTCTTCTTCTTCTTCTTCTTCTTCTTCTTCTTCTTCTTCTTCTTGTTCTTCGCATTCTTCTTCTTCTTCTTCGCATTCTTCTTCTTCGCATTCTTCGCATTCTTCTTCGCATTCTTCTTCGCATTCTTCTTCGCATTCTTAATTTTCGAAGATCAGTTTGCATACCTTTGCATACATTACTAATAAGTCGTTAATTTTCATGGCAGGTGTATTGATATATCTAAACATAGAAAGTTACACAGTGGAAAACGTAACAAGTAACAAGATAAAATGAAATTCCACACACATGGAGGGGGGAGGGGGTACACAGAATGACACACGACAGAAAAGAAAGTCAGAAAGAGAGAGGGAGAGAGAGAGAGAAGGGGGAGGGAGAGAGAGAGAGGGGAGGGAGAGAGAGAGAGAGAGGGGAGGGAGGGAGAGAGAGGGGGGGTACAGAGAATGACACACGACAGAAAAGAAAGTCAGAAAGAGAGAGAGAGAGAGAGAGGGAGAGAAAGAGACAGACAGACAGACAGACAGACAGACAATTAGACAGACAGACAGACAGACTGAGACAGACAGACAGACAGATAGGCAGACTGAGACAGAGAGACAGACAGACAGGCAGAGACAGACAGAGAGAGACAGACAGTGTGAGTGTGTGTGCGCATATGTGTGTATGTGTCTGTCTGTCTGTGTCTG
>JAPXFY010000012.1:94125769-94128269 GCA_030674185.1 Monoplex corrugatus | reverse complement strand
ATAATAGTATTGTTCTGTCCTGAAGAGGGTCCAGGGCTATAACTATGAGGTAAGGCTGATGTAAATGGATCGTGCCTAGTGCAACGAATCCACATTGAATCCCTTTCTCCAACTGGACCAAGCAGCAGGGAAGTTTCAGTCTTTTTCTCATAATTTTATATTTGGTGTTTGTTTGTGATCGTACATTCACGCTTGACAAAGGCCAGTTGGCCGAAAATTTGCGCCTGTCTTTTCTTGTATTAAATACGCGTTCTGATTCTATTTTCGTGTTTTTTCTGGTTCCTGTTTGCTTGAACGCGGGCAGTCACACTTGTTTTGGATTTCGTATTAACCAAATTGACGTCATACATTGTTGTTATGGATTGATATGTATGGCTTTAGGTATGTCTGCCATTATCTCATGTTCTTGTAATGCACTTTACTGACTGATACATATATAGAAAGCCATATTTTATTAAAACTATATGTGACTTCCCACCACAAAATCAGTCTTAACTCGCAGTCAGTGGAACAGCACTAGGAGCTAAAAAGGTGACTGAGGGTCTATCTGGGGTGTTTTGACTTTTCCTCAAAATGGATTTCTGTAGACTATAATCTATCCCCCACAGAATTTTTTTTCTTGAAAAAATATTATTAATCAATTTAAATCGGTATTTTAATGCACTGATTGCAGCAGAAAGAACGCAATTTCCTACCAAAAGTACTTATTTTTGTCTCTTATTATGAACCGTAACCTGTACAGTACCTGCACATGTAATATACTGATGGAAAGATCTTTGGTGCACCTTTCAGATAATGACAGCGAAAATTAGAAACAAACTGGGTCAAAGCCACCAAATAAAGACATTTAAGGAAAATGTGCAGGAGAGTACACAAAAACTTTAGAGGCCGTTTTCTGAAAATGGCCGTCATACAACTTAATGACTTTAAACATACATAACTTCTATATTTTTTTGAGTACAAGCTTTATTCAAGTACCAACATAATCAGCAGAATGTACACTTTCCAGTGATATGTATATCTCAAAATACCCAAAATGCTAGTTAAGACTGATTTCGTGGTGGGAGGTCACATATTTCAGACTTTTTATGACGGGGCAAATTTTACTTATAATTTATTTCCATCATTGCGTTGCTTGACTTGTCTCCTCCCCCACCACTACTTCAACTTCCTTTTTCTCTTTTGATTCTATGTCTGTATATTAACATTTTTGATATGATACTAATACTAACATCATACTAACACTAATACTAATGCTGACTGGGTGGGTAGCGCAAGCTGTGTTAGATTTGAGAAGTTCTATACAACATGGGAGATAATTCTCAAAGAGTTATGTCCTTTGATTATATTATAAAAATTCTCCCTGCTTCCCTCGTATTTCTTTGGTATTACCTATATGCCTTGGAAGCAACCCTGTATATGTTCTGTCTTGTCTATGTGTGTGTGTTTGGTCAGTTCAAGAATAAAAGACTATGTCAATCTTGAACATAAGACCAATATATTGTATGTATTTCTCTCCTCTCTCATAGTTGTGTGTAGGGTAGTTGCAGAGTATAAAGGTAGGCTTGGGCGCTCCTTTTTTTGAGGAGTGTTCTGAGCTTACGGTTTTTGTGCTTTGTATCTGCTTCTATGCTAGCTGAATGGGTAGCGCAAACTGTGTTAGATTTGAGAAGTTCTATACAACATGGGAGATAATTCTCAAGAGTTATGTCCTTTGATTATACTAGTAGCATTATTGTTCTGTCATTGTTGTTGTAGTTCCCGTTTTGACTGTTCAGCGTTGACATGCATATGTGACTCTCCACCACGAAATGAGTCGGATTGCACCTGACACACTTTGTCGCTAGCAGCGATAGTTCATGTAGAGGGGTCAGGGTACCAATTTTGAGATTTTCACTGAAAATGATTCTGTGGTCATTATCTTATGTCTTGCTAAAATACTTGTGCGTATTTGATCTTATAAACGGGTGAAAAGTGTAGCTCTATTAGAAGTACCTGGTTGCTATGGGCATAAGTGTGACATTTTCAAACTGCGATTTACTCAAATATGCATTTTTCCACATATCCAACTTTAAAAGGTCATAACTTTGAGAAGGAAAGCCCGATTTTAATAAAATTTGGATCTGTGAAAACTGCGTTTTTTGCTTATTCATTTGATTTAAAATCAAAAACAAAAATCACCCGAGGTGCATTGCGACTCATTCCGTGGTGGAGGGTCACATATATTCACATACATCTACCTTTGTCTGTCATATTTGTATAAAGCGCGTGAACTGTTGGCGTGTATGGAACAGTCAATGTATTATCACAACACGTTATAACTAGTCTGGCGTTTGATGTGGTTTGTTGTTGTTCTTTGTTACCGATGTTGTGTGTGTAGAGCGGTGATGGCGAGCTGTGAGACAGGGCTAACAGGACAGGGCTAACGGGACAGGGCTAACAGGGTTAACGGGACAGGGCTAACAGGACAGGGCTAATAGGACAGGCTAACAGGGTTAAC
>JAPXFY010000012.1:94108269-94118269 GCA_030674185.1 Monoplex corrugatus | reverse complement strand
TAACGGACAGCGTCAGTGTCACACCATACCGGACAGTGTCAATGTCACACCATAACGGACAGTGTCAATACACACCATAACGGACAGTGTCAGTACACACCATAACGGACAGTGTCAGTGTCACACCATAACGGACAGTGTCAGTGTCACACCATAACGGACAATGTCAGTGTCACACCATAACGGACAGTGTTAGTGTCACACCATAACGGACAGTGTCAGTGTCACACCATAACGGACAGTGTCAGTGTCACACCATAACGGACAGTGTCAGTGTCACACCATAACGGACATTGTCAGTACATACCATAACGGACAGTGTCAGTACACACCATAACGGATAGTGTCAGTGTCACACCATAACGGACAGTGTCAGCGTCACACCATAACGGACAGTGTCAGTGTCACACCATAACGGACATTGTCAGTACATACCATAACGGACAGTGTCAGTACACACCATAACGGACAGTGTCAGTGTCACACCATAACGGACAGTGTCAGTGTCACACCATACCGGACAGTGTCAGTGTCACACCATAACGGACAGTGTCAGTACACACCATAACGGACAGTGTCAGTACACACCATAACGGACAGTGTCAGTACACACCATAACGGACAATGTCAGTGTCACACCGTAACGGACATTGTCAGTACACACCATAATGGACAATGTCAGTACACACCATAACGGACTGTGTCAGTACACACCATAACGGACAATGTCAGTGTCACACCATAACGGACAATGTCAGTACACACCATAACGGACAATGTCAGTGTCACACCATAACGGACAGTGTCAGTACACACCATAACGGACTGTGTCAGTACACACCATAACGGACAATGTCAGTACACACAATAACGGACAATGTCAGTGTCACACCATAACGGACAGTGTCAGTACACACCATAACGGACAGTGTCAGTGTCACACCATAACAGACATTGTCAGCACACACCATAACGGACAATGTCAGTACACACCATAACGGACAAAATCAGTGTCACACCATAACGGACAGTGTCAGTGTCACACCATAACGGACAGTGTCAGTACACACCATAACGGACAGTGTCAGTGTCACACCATAACGGACAGTGACAGTACACTCCATACCGGATAGTGTCAGTGTCACACCATAACGGACAGTGTCAGTACACACTATAACGGACAGTGTCAGTACACACCATAACGGACAATGTCAGTACACACCATAACGGACAGTGTCAGTACACACCATAACGGACAATGTCAGTACACACCATAACGGACAATGTCAGTGTCACACCATAACGGACAATGTCAGTACACACCATAATGGACAGTGTCAGTACACACCATAACGGACAGTGTCAGTGTCACACCATAACGGACATTGTCAGTGCATACCATAACGGACAATGTCAGTACACACCATAACGGACAATGTCAGTGTCACACCATAACGGACAGTGTCAGTGTCACACCATAACGGACAGTGTCAGAACACACCATAACGGACAGTGTCAGTGTCACACCATAACGGACAGTGACAGTACACACCATAACGGACAGTGTCAGTGTCACACCATAACGGACAGTGTCAGTACACACCATAACGGACAGTGTCAGTACCCACCATAACGGACAGTGACAGTACACACCATAACGGACAGTGTCAGTACACACCATAACAGACAGTGTCAGTGTCACACCATAACGGACAGTGTCAGTGTCACACCATAACGGACATTGTCAGTACACACCATAACGGACAGTGTCAGTGTCACACCATAACGGACAGTGTCAGTACACACCATAACGGACAGTGTCAGTGTCACACCATAACGGACATTGTCAGTACACACCATAACGGACAGTATCAGTACACACCATAACGGACAGTGTCAGTACACTCCATACCGGACAGTGTCAGTACACACCATACCGGACAGTGTCAGTGTCACACCATACCGGACAGTGTCAGTGTCACACCATAACGGACAGTGTCAGTACACACCATAACGGACAATGTCAGTACACACCATAACGGACAGTGTCAGTACACACCATAACGGACAGTGTCAGTGTCACACCATAACGGACAGTGTCAGTGTCACACCATAACGGACAGTGTCAGTACACACCATAACAGACAGTGTCAGTACACACCATAACGGACAGTGTCAGTACCCACCATAACGGACAGTGTCAGTACACACCCATAACGGACAGTGTCAGTACACACCATAACGGACTGTGTCAGTGTCACACCATATCGGACAGTGTCAGTGTCACACCATAATGGACATTGTCAGTACACACCATAACGGACAGTGTCAGTGTCACACCATAACGGACAATGTTAGTACACACCATACCGGACAGTGTCAGTACACACCATACCGGACAGTGTCAGTGTCACACCATAACGGACAGTGTCAGTACACACCATACCGGACAGTGTCAGTGTCACACCATAACGGACAGTGTTAGTACACACCATACCGGACAGTGTCAGTGTCACACCATACCGGACAGTGTCAGTACACACCATAACGGACAGTGTCAGTACACACCATAACGGACAATGTCAGTACACACACCATAACGGACAGTGTCAGTACACACCATAACGGACAGTGTCAGTGTCACATCATAACGGACAGTGTCAGTGTCACACCATAACGGACAGTGTCAGTACACACCATAACGGACAGTGTCAGTACACACCATAACGGACAGTGTCAGTGTCACACCATAATGGACAGTGTCAGTACACACCATAACGGACAGTGTCAGTACACACCATAACGGACAGTGTCAGTGTCACACCATACCGGACAGTGTCAGTACACACCATACCAGACAGTGTCAGTGTCACACTATACCGGACAGTGTCAGTGTCACACCATAACGGACAGTGTCAGTGCACACCATAACAGACAATGTCAGTGCACACTGGCCACCACCTGGATGTGTTGTTAGAGGCCACCACCTGGCTGTGTTGTTACAGGCTGTGTTGTTACAGGCTGTGTTGTTACAGGCTGTGTTGTTTACAGGCTGTGTTGTTACAGGCTGTGTTGTTACAGGCCACCACCTGGCTGTGTTGTTACAGGCTGTGTTGTTACAGGCTGTGTTGTTACAGGCTGTGTTGTTACAGGCTGTGTTGTTACAGGCCACCACCTGGCTGTGTTGTTACAGGCTGTGTTGTTACAGGCTGTGTTGTTACAGGCTGTGTTGTTACAGGCTGTGTTGTTACAGGCCACCACCTGGCTGTGTTGTTACAGGCTGTGTTGTTACAGGCTGTGTTGTTACAGGCTGTGTTGTTACAGGCCACCACCTGGCTGTGTTGTTACAGGCTGTGTTGTTACAGGCTGTGTTGTTACAGGCCACCACCTGGCTGTGTTGTTACAGGCTGTGTTGTTACAGGCCACCACCTGGCTGTGTTGTTACAGGCTGTGTTGTTACAGGCCACCACCTGGCTGTGTTGTTACAGGCTGTGTTGTTACAGGCTGTGTTGCTACAGGCTGTGTTGTTACAGGCTGTGTTGTTACAGGCTGTGTTGTTACAGGCCACCACCTGGCTGTGTTGTTACAGGCTGTGTTGTTACAGGCTGTGTTGTTACAGGCCACCACCTGGCTGTGTTGTTACAGGCTGTGTTGTTACAGGCCACCACCTGGCTGTGTTGTTACAGGCTGTGTTGTTACAGGCTGTGTTGTTACAGACTGTGTTGTTACAGGCTGTGTTGCTACAGGCTGTGTTGTTACAGGCCACCACCTGGCTGTGTTGTTACAGGCTGTGTTGTTACAGGCTGTGTTGTTACAGGCTGTGTTGTTACAGGCCACTACCTGGCTGTGTTGTTACAGACCACCACCTGACTGTCTTGTTACAGGCCACCACTGTGTTGTTACAGGCTGTGTTGTTACAGGCCACCACCTGGCTGTGTTGTTACAGACCACCACCTGACTGTCTTGTTACAGGCCACCACTGTTTTGTTACAGGCTGTGTTTTTACAGGCTGTGTTGTTACAGGCTGTGTTGTTACAGGCCACCACCTGTCTGTGTTGTTACAGGCTGTGTTGTTACAGGTCACCACCTGGCTGTGTTGTTACAGGCTGTGTTGTTACAGACCACCACCTGACTGTCTTGTTACAGGCCACCACTGTGTTGTTACAGGCTGTGTTGTTACAGGCTGTGTTGTTACAGGCTGTGTTGTTACAGGCTGTGTTGTTACAGGCTGTGTTGCTACAGGCTGTGTTGTTACAGGCTGTATTGTTACAGGCTGTGTTGTTACAGGCTGTGTTGTTACAGGCTGTGTTGTTAATGGCTGTGTTGTTACAGGCTGTGTTGTTACAGGCTGTGTTGTTACAGGCTGTGCTGTTACAGTCTGTGTTGTTACAGGCCACCACCTGGCTGTGTTGTTACAGGCTGTGTTGTTACAGGCTGTGTTATTATAGGCTGTGTTGTTACAGGCTGTGTTGTTACAGGCTGTGTTGTTACAGGCTGTGTTGTTACAGGCTGTGTTGTTACAGGCTGTGTTGTTACAGGCTGTGTTGTTACAGGCCAGGGGAACAAAGACATCAATTTAGTTCCAGACCTCAAGTGTGTCTGACAGACCTGTCCTAATGGTGCTTTGAATGTCTTCTGTCCGCCACATTCTTCCAAACTGTTTTAACGGCTGAGCAGGAGAAAACCCCATGGGAGCTGTTTGAATGAAAAGGAAACAATAAAAGAAATAGACTACCACTGTTCTGGTCTGTTCTGTTATTATTTTACCACAAGAAATTACAGACTATTTTCATGTCTGGTTTCATAGATTGTATCAATTTTGTATAATTGATATTGTGTCTATCAAGATGCTATGTATCATGTTGTACAATTGATATTATGCCATTCAAGATGTTATGTATCATGTTTGTACAATTGATATTGTGTAATTCAAGATGTTATGTATCATTAAATTTTTTTGTACAATTGATATTGTCATTCAAAATTTTATGTATCATGTTTGTACAATTGATATTGTGTCATTCAATATGTTATGTATCATGTTGTACAATTGATATTGTGTCATTCAATATGTTATGTATTATGTTTGTACAATTGATATTGTGTCATTCAAGATGTTATGTATCATGTTGTACAATTGATATTGTGTCATTCAATATGTTATGTATAATGTTTGTACAATTGATATTGTGTCATTTAAGATGTTATTATTATATTTGTACAATTGATATTATGTCATTCAAGATGTTATGTATTATATTTGTACAATTGATATTGTGTCAATCAAGATGTTGTGTATCATGTTTGTACAATTGATATTGTGTCATTCAAGATGTTATGTATCAATGTTGTACAATTGATATTGTGGCATTCAAGATGCTATGTATCATGTTGTACAATTGATATTGTAGCATTCAAGATGTTATGTATCATTAAACATTTTTGTACAATTGATATTGTGTCATTCAAGATGTTATTATCATGCTTGTACAATTGATATTGTGGCATTCAAGATGTATGTTTGTACAATTGATATTGTGTCATACAAGATGTTATTATCATGTTTGTACAATTGATATTATGTCATTCAAGATGTTATGTATCATGTTTGTAGAATTGATATTGTGTCTTTCAAGATGTTATGTATCATTAAACATTTTTGTACAATTGATATTGTGTCATTCAAGATGGTATGAGTTGTACCTCTGATGTGGTGAGGTTCATTTAGAACGTTTCAGGTCACTTTACAAACGTGCTGTAACCGCCATATGTCCTAAACAGAACTCTTTACGGGAAACGAAATACATGCACACTATAATTTGTTTTCTCTAAGAACCAGTGTTGTCTTCCATAAATTACTTACATATCAGTGCTGATATAAGGAGAGTTAGCATAGCTATCAGATGGCATCTGCTACAAAAGCCTCAATAACGCAGCCCCCGTTACCTGTCAAACCTACTTGAGATCTATCTTTCCTCACGTACCCTCCGCTCTGCCTCCGATCCTCTGACTAAGCTCAATACCTATGGTCCACGAGCCTTCTCTGTTTCTGGTCCACTTTCCTGGAACAAACTTCCTCTCTCAGTCCGTCAGCAACCTACTTTTGTCTCCTTCAAGTCCGCTCTCAAAACTCACCTTTTCTCCTCTGCATAAAATCCTGACCTCACTCAATTCCCTCTGTAGCCTGTCTCCACTCGGAGGGAAATCACATTGTAATAAGCTACGCACAAAAAGTTAAGGATCACTATGAGAAAACAGATGCGTAATAAACTCAGTTCGCTACTGTTATTTATTTCTCAGTCAGCCAAATTGTTATGAATTCTTGTTCAGCTGTAAGTGGGCGATGTTGTGTTAGTGCGAAAATTGCACGGGATTCTCTACTACTGAGCTTGGCCGCAAACGGAAAAGCGGAAACTTGCGAAAAAGGACCTTGTTTTGGACCGTTCTGCCTGAACACATTGCACAAGCCAGATGGAAAAACCATTATGCACGTCCAAGCACTGCTGTTTATGTGTGAGATGCTGTCTCTTGCTTGGCTTTATAAGAAGACATTCCACCAGTAGTAGGCCTGATCTGACAATGCCTCCACGACGAAAATTGAGCGAGTTTGAGAGGGGACGAGCTGTTGCATGGTTCCAAGATGGTGTTCCCAAGCGAGAAGTGGCCAGGCGACTTCAGGTGTCCATCTCGGTCATTGTCAGACTGATTCAACGCTTCACAGCCACTGGGAGGGTCCATGAAAGACGCAGATCTGGTCGACCGAAGAAGACAAACCCACGTGAAGATCGTCTCATTGAACGACAAGCCCTGCAGACAAGAACAGCCTCTTCCAGCATCATTCAAAGGCAGCTGAGGGTGGCTACTAACATCAACATCAGCCAGCAGACCATACGGAACCGCCTTCATGGGTTTAACCTCCATTCTCGTCGCCCAGCTGTACGGCCACGCTTAACTCCAGCCCATAGGGCAGCACGCCGCGCCTTCTGCAGACGTCACGTGAGGTGGACACGTCAGCAATGGTCCCAGGTCCTGTTCAGTGATGAATCACGCTTCACCATGAACCACAACGACGGCCGACTGAGGGTCTGGAGGCGCCCAGGGCAACGCTTTATTGATACCACTGTCCAAGAAAAGGTGGCCTTTGGTGGAGGTTCTGTAATGGTCTGGGGAGGCCTTCAGCCTTCACCACAGAACACCCTTGTATCATGTACAGGGTAACCTGACTGGCCTCCGATACCGGGATGAGATCCTTCGACCGCTGGCTGTGCCTACACTGCAGCAGATGGGACCGACGTCTGTCTACCAGGATGACAACGCTCGCCCCCACAGGGCAAGGGTGGTCAACGACTTCCTGCAGCAGTCTGGAGTCAACAGAATGGAGTGGCCAGCATGCAGTCCCGATCTCAACCCGATTGAGAACCTCTGGGATGAGCTGGATCACAAAGTGAGGAGCAACCACCCCCCTCCCAGGGATGTCCATCACCTCTACCAGATGCTGCAGGCTGAGTGGCAGGCGCTTCCACAGAGGATCTTCACCAACCTGGTCAACTCGATGAGGACTCGCTGCGTCGAGTGCCAGAACAGCCATGGCGGTTACACGCATTACTGAACTTTTGGGGACATCAGAATGCCCTGTCTTGTGATTTCAATGACTTTGGGAAATCAAATTTCGATACGTACCCACTTTGATCAAATGTACACACCAAACGATTGCTCGAAATTGAAGGCAATTGTGTATCGTTATCACTAAAGCATGGAATTAAATGTTTGCCAAACTTCAACGCATTGGCTTTCTTATTTTGAAAGTTATGAATTTTTGTGCAAGTGATCCTTAACTTTTTGTGCGTAGTGTATATAATTGTATATAATATGCTCTCTATAATTTTCCATTGCTTTTATTCTTTTTCCCCATTTATAGCCATGTGTGAGTGTGTGTGTGTGCGTGTGTGTGCGCGCGTGCGTATGTGTATGTTCAGCGCTTAGATTTGATTTCTATCAAGATTTTGCGCTATATAAATATTGTAATTATTAATCATTATTATTATTATGGCATGTCAATAAAGTCTTGGGGGAGAATTGTTGAAGCTAACAATTTGTTTTGACTGGCTGGCCGGGTAGTCGGCATAGGTACACAGACAGACAGACAGACAGACAGACAGACAGACAGACAGACAGACAGACAGACAGACAGACAGACAGAGAGAAACAGAGAAACAGAGAGAGAGAGAAGAAGAAGGGAGAGAGAGGAGACAAGAAAGAGAGAGAGAAGACAAAAGAGAAAGAGAGAGGAGACAAGAAAGAGAGAGAGAGAAGACAAAAGAGAAAGAGAGAGGAGACAAGAGAGAGAGAGAGAAGACAAAAGAGAAAGAGAGAGGAGACAAGAGAGAGAGAGAGAGAGAAGACAAAAGAGAAAGAGAGAGGAGACAAGAAAGAGAGAGAGAAGACAAAAGAGAAAGAGAGAGGAGACAAGAAAGAGAGAGAGAGAAGACAAAAGAGAAAGAGAGAGGAGACAAGAAAGAGAGAGAGAAGACAAAAGAGAAAGAGAGAGGAGACAAGAAAGAGAGAGAGAGAAGACAAAAGAGAAAGAGAGAGGAGACAAGAAAGAGAGAGAGAGAAGACAAAAGAGAAAGAGAGAGGAGACAAGAAAGAGAGAGAGAAGACAAAAGAGAAAGAGAGAGGAGACAAGAAAGAGAGAGAGAAGACAAAAGAGAAAGAGAGAGGAGACAAGAAAGAGAGAGAGAGAAGACAAAAGAGAAAGAGAGAGGAGACAAGAAAGAGAGAGAGAAGACAAAAGAGAAAGAGAGAGGAGACAAGAAAGAGAGAGAGAAGACAAAAGAGAAAGAGAGAGGAGACAAGAAAGAGAGAGAGAGAAGACAAAAGAGAAAGAGAGAGGAGACAAGAAAGAGAGAGAGAGAAGACAAAAGAGAAAGAGAGAGGAGACAAGAAAGAGAGAGAGAAGACAAAAGAGAAAGAGAGAGGAGACAAGAAAGAGAGAGAGAAAAGACAAAAGAGAAAGAGAGAGGAGACAAGAAAGAGAGAGAGAGAAGACAAAAGAGAAAGAGAGAGGAGACAAGAAAGAGAGAGAGAAGACAAAAGAGAAAGAGAGAGGAGACAAGAGAGAGAGAGAGAAGACAAAAGAGAAAGAGAGAGGAGACAAGAAAGAGAGAGAGAGAAGACAAAAGAGAAAGAGAGAGAGGAGACAAGAAAGAGAGAGAGAAGACAAAAGAGAAAGAGAGAGGAGACAAGAAAGAGAGAGAGAGAAGACAAAAGAGAAAGAGAGAGGAGACAAGAAAGAGAGAGAGAGAAGACAAAAGAGAAAGAGAGAGGAGACAAGAAAGAGAGAGAGAGAGAAGACAAAAGAGAAAGAGAGAGAAGACAAGAAAGAGAGAGAGAAGACAAAAGAGAAAGAGAGAGAAGACAAGAAAGAGAGAGAGAAGACAAAAGAGAAAGAGAGAGGAGACAAGAAAGAGAGAGAGAAGACAAAAGAGAAAGAGAGAGGAGACAAGAAAGAGAGAGAGAGAAGACAAAAGAGAAAGAGAGAGGAGACAAGAAAGAGAGAGAGAGAAGACAAAAGAGAAAGAGAGAGGAGACAAGAAAGAGAGAGAGAAGACAAAAGAGAAAGAGAGAGGAGACAAGAAAGAGAGAGAGAAGACAAAAGAGAAAGAGAGAGAAGACCAGAATGAGAGAGAGAGAGAGAGAAAAAACAACAGAGAGAGAGAGAGAGCGAGAGAGAAGAGAGAAAGAGAGAGAGACGGAGAGAGAGATATAGAGAGAGACGGAGAGAGGAAGACAGACAGGCAGGCAGGCAGACAGACAGGCAGGCAGGCAGGCAGACAGGCAGGCATACAGACAGGCAGGCAGGCAGGCAGGCAGGCAGGCAGGCAGGCAGAGAGGCAGGCAGGCATACAGGCAGGCAGGCAGGCAGGCAGACAGAGAGGCAGACAGACCGGCAGGCAGGCAGGCAGTAAGACAGACTAACGTTCTGGGTTATTTTTTTGTT
>JAPXFY010000012.1:94088269-94103269 GCA_030674185.1 Monoplex corrugatus | reverse complement strand
GACGTGTGTGTCTGTGACCTAAAATATATGATTACTGGGTGAAGTTTATTTCACACACACACACACACACACACACACACACACACACACACACACACACACACACACACACACACACACACACACACACACATAGACACACACAAACATACATACATTATACATTATACATTCAGACACATACACACACACGCACACACCCACACATACACACACACATACACACACACACACACAAACACATACATTATGCATTATACATTCACACACATACACACACACACGCACACACACATACACACACACACACACATACACACACATACACACACACACACACACACACATACGCACACACACACACATACAAACACACACACACACACACACACACACACACACACACACACACACACACACACACACACACACACACACACAAATGTTAGTAAAATCAGTGTTTTCATTCAGTATCTTTCTAGAAGGAAAAGAATCAGTTAGAATTAGTATAGTTATCTTCAGCATAGTTGCAAGAATACATTACTTTTTGACTGTTACATATTCTTTCTACCAAACATCACTTTTTGACTGTTACATATTCTTTCTACCAAACATCACTTTTTGACTGTTACATATTCTTTCTACCAAACATCACTTTTTGACTGTTACATGTTCTTTCTACCAAACATCACTTTTTGACTGTTACATGTTCTTTCTACCAAACATTACTTTTTGACTGTTACATAATTCTTTTTACCAAACGTCACTTTTTGACTGTTACATATTCTTTCTACCAAACATTACATATTGATTCCATTGGCGTTTTGTTTATTTGATTTTATCCTCATGCCCCAATTGTGGTTAGACGATCGTTAAGTATTGAATATTGTATGTCTAGATCCAAAACAAGTGCGACTGCCCGCACCCAAGCAAACAGGAACCAGAAGAACAAGAAAACCAATGTAAGCGCGTATTCAACAAAACAAGACAAGACAAGCGCAAATTTTCGGCCAACCGGCCTTTGTCAAGCGCGAACGCACGGTCACAAACAGACCACAAACACCAAACAACGGATAATAAAAAGAGTCCTGTTTGTGACCGTGCGTTCGCGCTTGACAAAGGCCGGTTGGCCGAAAAATTTGCGCTTGTCTTGTCTTGTCTTGTTTTGTTGAATACGCGCTTGTATTGGTTTTCTTGTTCTTTTGGTTATTGTATGTCTGTACATGTTTGTATGTCTGTGACAAAACAATCGTGTTAACACTGTTTCCCAGGCTGTTTGTGAACAGATCTCCAGCAACTTATGGCAAAAGATGTCAACTATAGAGAGGTCGTGATTACATACATTTAGAGGACAAGGTGTCAAGGTCAAGGTCAAACGGATCAATATTTGTCCACAATCAGCACTTTCTGAGGAAGATGTATGAACAGCGCTTTCTCAAAAACCTCTAATATTTAAAAACTCTTTTGGCTGTTGCCACAATCTATCATTGTCCTCCGTTTTTGGAACGTTTTTTTATCATGTGATAATCACTTAAGGACAGGGTAATTGTGAAAAGTACACATATAGATTTCCTTTTAGATGTTTTGTAAAAACATCGGATTGTTCCGAATGGTGTGACTATCTTGTTTTCTATGTTACAGAAGCACCAAAAAAACTGGTAGACACATTATACTTCTCTGTCTTATTGCTGAGACGACTTAAGCAAGTCTGAGATATTACAGCAGGAGGGTGACAGCCAATTTGATGCCAGATTTACAGCTGTGTTCCTGATGCCCTGTGTGGGTGTCTCTTATGTGTCCACAACTGGAGAAACTTCACTCATATGCTGCACTGCAATCTCTACTCACCTACAGACATAATAGACATGGAGGCAACACTTTGGAAACAATCTATACTTGTATATCTTTGTTTTCTTTCTTCTTTCTTTCTTTCTTTCTTTTCTTTCTTTCTTTCTTTCTTTCTTTCTTTCTTTCTTTCTTTTCTTTCTTTCTTTTCTATCTTTCTTTCTTTCTTTCTTTCTTTTCTCCTCCTCCTTCTCTTCCTCCTCCTGTTTCTTCTTCATTTTGCGGTTCATGTTCTTTCGTTGTTGTTGTTGTTGTTCTTCTTCTTCTTCTTTCTTCTTCTCTCTTCTTGTTCTTCTTCTTCTTCTTTCTTCTTGTTCTTCTTCTTGTTCTTCTTCTTGTTCTTCGCATTCTTCTTCTTCTTCTTCTTCTTCTTCTTCTTCTTCTTCTTCTTCTTCTTCTTCTTCTTCTTCTTCTTCTTCTTCTTCTTCTTCTTCTTCTTCTTCTTCTTCGCAATTCTTCTTCTTCTTCTTCTTCTTCTTCTTCTTCTTCGCAATTCTTCTTCTTCTTCTTCTTCTTCTTCTTCTTCTTCTTCGCATTCTTGTTCTTCTTCTTGTTCTTCTTCTTGTTCTTCTTCTTGTTCTTCTTCTTGTTCTTCTTCTTGTTCTTCTTCTTCTTCTTCTTCTTCTTCTTCTTATTCTTCTTCTTCTTCTTCTTCTTCTTCTTCTTCTTCTTCTTCTTCGCATTCTTCTTCTTCTTCTTCTTCTTCTTCGCATTCTTCTTCTTCTTCGCATTCTTCTTCTTCTTCGCATTCTTCTTCGCATTCTTCTTCTTCTTCTTCTTCTTCTTCTTCTTCTTCTTCTTCTTCTTTCTTCTTCTTCTTCTTCTTCTTCGCATTCTTCTTCTTCGCATTCTTCTTCGCTTTCTTCTTCTTCGCATTCTTCTTCTTCTTCGCAATTCTTCTTTTTCGCAATTCTTCGCAATTCTTCTTCGCAATTCTTCTTCCTCGCATTTGTCATATTCTTCTTCTTCTTCGCCGCATTCTTCTTCTTCGCATTCTTCTTCTTCGCATTCTTCTTCTTCGCATTCTTTGCAATTCTTCTTCTTCGCAATTCTTCTTCTTCGCAATTCTTCGCAATTCTTCGCAATTCTTCTTCGCAATTCTTCTTCTTCGCCTTCTTCGCATTCTACTTCTTCGCATTTTTCTTCTTTCTTCTTCTTCTTCTTCTTCTTCTTCTTCTTCTTCTTCTTCTTCTTCTTCTTCTTCTTCTTCTTCTTCTTCTTCTTCTTCTTCTTCTTTTTTCTTCTTTCTTCTTCTTCTTCTTCTTCTTCTTCTTCTTCGCATTTTTCTTCTTCTTCTTCTTCTTCGCATTCTTCTTCTTCTTCGCATTCTTCTTCTTCTTCTTCTTCTTCTTCTTCTTCTTCTTCTTCTTCTTCTTCTTCTTCGCATTCTTCTTCTTCTTCTTCTTCTTGTTCTTCGCATTCTTCTTCTTCTTCTTGTTCTTCGCATTCTTCTTCTTCTTCTTCTTCTTCTTCTTCTTCTTCTTCTTCTTCTTCTTCTTCTTCTTCGCAATTCTTCTTCTTCGCATTCTTCTTCTTCTTCTTCTTCTTCTTCTTCTTCTTCTTCTTCTTCTTCTTCTTCTTCTTCTTCTTCTTCTTCTTCTTCTTCTTCTTCTTCTTCTTCTTCTTCTTCTTCTCTTCTTCTTCTTCTTCTTCTTCTTCTTCGCAATTCTTCTTCTTCTTCGCAATTCTTCTTCTTCTTCTTGTTAATTTTTGAAGATCAGTTTGCATACCTTTGCATACATCAGTAATAAGTCGTTAATGTTCATGGCAGGTGTATAGATATATCTAAACATAGAAAGTTACATAGTGGAAAACGTAACAAGTAACACGATAAAATGACATTCCACACACAGGGAGGTGGGGGGGGGGGGGACAGAGAATGACACACGACAGAAAAGAAAGTCAGAAAGAGAGAGAGAGGAAGGAGAGAGAGAGAGAGAAAACAAGAGAGAGAGAAAGAAAAGAGACAGAGACAGAGAGAGATATAGAGAGAGACAGAGAGAGGAAGACAGACAGACAGACAGACAATTAGACAGACAGACAGACAGATAGGCAGACAGAGAGACAGAGACAGACAGACAGACAGACAGAGACAAGGAGACAGATAGACAGACAGACAGACTGAAAGACAGACAGGCAGAGACAGAGAGAGACAGACAGTGAACGTATGTGTGCATATGTGTGTATGTGCGTGTGCGTGTTTGAGTGTGTCTGGCTGTCTGTGTCTGTGTCTGTGTTTGTGTCTGTGTCTGTGTCCTTGTCTGTGTGTGTCTGTGTATGCGCGCACACAAGCAAAATGTGAGTGGTTGATATTACCGGTAACATGTGTGAACATACCTAAAACAGACAGAAAACAGAAAAAAAAATGTTGCCGAATGTCAGTGTCCTCGCGTGAACGATATGAAAAAAAAAAAAAAAAAAGGCAGGCAGGCAGGCAGGCAGGCAGGCAGGCAGGCAGGCAGACAGGCAGGCAGGCAGGCAGGCAGGCAGGCAGGCAGGCAGGCAGGCAGGCAGGCAGGCAGACAGACAGACAGGCAGGCAGTCAGGCAGGCAGGCAGGCAGGCAGGCAGGCAGGCAGGCAGGCAGGCAGACAGGCAGACAGGCAGGTAGGCAGACAGACAGGCAGGCAGGCAGGCAGGCAGGAAGGCAGACAGACAGACAGGCAGACAGGCAGGCAGGCAGGCAGGCAGACAGGCAGACAGACAGACAGGCAGACAGACAGACAGGCAGGCAGGCAGGCACACAGCGGTAAGCTGAATCTTGCTGATAATAAACAGTCCTGATGTTAGACCCGCAGACTCCTGTGACCGCAACCTCACCTCACATTAAACGCACTTCAACATAATACAACACACGCAAAAAGCTGCGGACTGCTTAAAAGCAAACAGGAATGTGAAGAGAAACAAAGAAATCAACAGAGAAACAAAGAGAAGGGTGGGGAGAGAATCAGAGAGACAGAGACTTAAACAAAGAGAGAGAGAGAGATAGAGAGATAGCAGAGATGAAAAAGAGAGAGAAAGCAAAAGATGAAAGAGAGAGAGAGAAAGAAAGAGAGCGAAAGAGAGAGGAGAAATAGAGACAGAGACAGAGAGCAAGAGATGAAAGAGAGAGAGGGAGAGAAACAGAGACAGAAAGAGAGAGAGAGAGAGAGAGAGAGAGAGAGAGAGACGATGAGAGAGACGGTGGGAGGAAGGGAGAGAGAAGGAGGGAGAGACAGAGGGAAGAGAGAGATAGAGAGAAGATTTGAAAGAGAGAATGAGAGAGGGAGAGGGAGAGAGCAAGGGTAAGAGAGAGAGCGAGAGAGAGAGAAAGAGAAAGAGAGAAAGAGAGAGTGAGAGCGAGAGAGAGAGAGAGAGAAAGCGAAAAAAAAGGGGTGGGGGGGGTGGGGAGGCAAGTAGATACAAGCAGACGCTTGTAGACTGAGAGAAATTGGCTGGGAAATAAGATAAGAACACGAAACAACAAAACCTGCACAAAAACTTTTAAAAACCCTGCAAAATAAAGAATGAAACCAACAGCAGACGTGATTACCGCCGACAGGAAGTATTACACCAACACAAAGCATGTCTACAGTCACGAACACTGTCATTAGGAAGGAAAATTGTATGTCCCAATAAACAAAAAACAACAGTCCTTGCTTTTTCTGTAAAACAAAAACAGGCAAGAATGGTTTCCTCTTTTTCTGTTCTGGTTTTGGCTAGCATGGATACCGTGTGATTTTTCTCGCACTTCGTCTTTTTTTAAAAATAGTTTAGAAACAGAAATGTGTCAGTCAGATGGAGTTCAAGACACCATTTGCGGCTGCTCTGTCTGGCAGGGTTGAAAACTGGAACTCGATTGATTTTTTTTGGTTTCGTGTTTTTTGGTAACAGCTGAAATTGAGAGTTGAAAAACAGGGGGTAGGCAGCTAGGAACAATGTCGTTGCTAGTTAGCTTAAAGTTGATGTGAAAATGTGGTTGTCAATACGAAAAAAGATAAAACTAAAACAAACAAACAAACACACAAGCAAACAAGAAGTGGCACCCAAAAAAAAAAGCTGAATACTAACTCGGCTAACTATTTACTTAATAACTTACTCATGTTGTGTTTGAGTTGTGACTGCATCGCTTCAGATTATCGATATGTGACCTCCCACCACGAAATCAGTCTTAACTAGCATTTTGGGCATTTTGAGATATACATACCACTGGAAAGTGTACATTCTGCTGATTATTTTGGTACTTGAATAAAGCTTGTACTCCAAAAATGTAGAAGTTATGTATGTTTAAAGTCATTAAGTTGTATGACGGCCATTTTGAGAAAACGGCCTCTAAAGTTTTTGTGTGCTCTTCCACACATTTGAATTTCTTTATTTGGTGGCTTTGACCCAGTTTGTTTCTAATTTTCCTTGTCATCATCTGAAAGGTGCACCAAAGAGCTTTCCGTCAGTATCTTACATGTGCAGGTACAGTACAGGTTACGGTTCATAATAAGATACAAAAAATAGGTACTTTTGGTAGGAAATTTCGTTCTTTCTGCTGCGATCAGTGCATTAAAATACCGATTTAAATTGATTAATAATATTTTTTCAAGAAAAAAAAATCTGTGGGGTATAGATTATAGTCTACAGAAATCAATTTTGAGAAAAAGTCAAAACAGCCCAGATAGACCCTCAGTCACCTTTTCAGCTCCTAGTGCTGTTCGACTGACTGCGAGTTAAGACTGATTTCGTGGTGGGAGGTCACATTTGTCTCTAGACAGACTGACGATGTAAGCGTAAAAAAAAAACACGAAACTATATAAAACATTGATTGAAGTAATGTTGTGTTGATCTGCTGATGTAGTGGTAGTTGGGGGAGAAGCTGATTTACTAACATCATGTGGGTGATACTAACATCATATGGGTGATACTAGCATCATGTGGGTGATACTAACATCATATGGGTGATACTAACATCATGTGGGTGATACTAACATCATGTGGGTGATACTAGCATCATATGGGTGATACTAACATCATATGGGTGATACTAACATCATATGGGTGATACTAACATCATGTGGGTGATACTAACATCATGTAGGCGATACTAACATCATGTGGGTGATACTAACATCATGTGGTTGATACTAACATCATATGGGTGATACTAACATCATATGGGTGATACTAACATCATGTGGGTGATACTAACATCATGTGGATGATACTAACATCATATGGGTGATACTAACATCATATGGGTGATACTAACATCATATGGGTGATACTAACATCATGTGGGTGATACTAACATCATGTAGGCGATACTAACATCATGTGGGTGATACTAACATCATGTGGTTGATACTAACATCATATGGGTGATACTAACATCATGTGGGTGATACTAACATCATGTGGGTGATACTAACATCATGTGGGTGATACTAACATCATGTGGGTGATACTAACATCATGTGGGTGATACTAACATCATGTGGTTGATACTAACATCATATGGGTGATACTAACATCATGTGGCTGATACTAACATCATGTGGCTGATACTAACATCATGTGGGTGATACTAACATCATGTGGGTGATACTAACATCATATGGGTGATACTAACATCATGTGGGTGATACTAACATCATGTGGATGATACTAACATCATGTGGATGATACTAATATCATATGGGTGATACTAACATCATATGGGTGATACTAACATCATGTGGGTGATACTAACATCATGTGGGTGATACTAACATCATGTGGATGATACTAACATCATGTGGGTGATACTAACATCATGTGGGTGATACTAACATCATGTGGGTGATACTAACATCATATGGGTGATACTAACATCATGTGGGTGATACTAACATCATGTGGGTGATACTAACATCATGTGGGTGATACTAACATCATGTGGCTGATACTAACATCATATGGGTGATACTAACATCATATGGGTGATACTAACATCATGTGTCAGATACTAACATCATGTGTCTGATACTAACATCATGTGGCTGATACTAACATCATGTGGGTGATACTAACATCATGTGGGTGACACTACTAACATCATGTGGTTGATACTAACATCATATGGTTGATACTAACATCATGTGGCTGATACTAACATCATATGGGTGATACTAACATCAAATGGGTGATACTAACATCATGTGGGTGATACTAACATCATGTGGGTGATACTAACATCATGTGGGTGATACTAACATCATGTGGGTGATACTAACATCATGTGTGTGATACTAACATCATGTGGGTGATACTAACATGATGTGGGTGATACTAACATCATATGGGTGATACTAACATCATGTGGGTGATACTAACATCATATGGGTGATACTAACATCATGTGGGTGATACTAACATCATATGGGTGATACTAACATCATGTGGGTGATACTAACATCATGTGGATGATACTAACGTCATATGGGTGATGCTAACATCATGTGGATGATACTAACATCATGTGGATGAGGGAGGGAGGGGTAGAGGTCTAATGGTTCACTTGATACCTTTCTTGGAACATGTGTAAAATGTCTGGGAACATGTGTAAAATGTCTTGGAACATGTGTAAAATGTCTGGGAACATGTGTAAAATGTCTTGGAACATGTGTAAAATGTCTGGGAACATGTGTAAAATGTCTGGGAACATGTGTAAAATGTCTGGTGACATGTGTAAAATGTCTGGGAACATCTGTAAAATGTCTGGGAACATGTGTAAAATGACAGGGAACATGTGTAAAATGTCTGGGAACATGTGTAAAATGTCTGGGAACATGTGTAAAATTACTGGGAACATCTGTAAAATGATTGGGAACATCTTAAAATGTCTGGGAACATATGTAAAATGCACCTATGTTAATTCCACTTTCTCGTCGACTGATCACTTGTTCATCAATTGTTCAATAATTAACTAATTAAACTGATTGTTTTACGTATTTATTCATTTATATTCGAGAGCATATTTTCTTCTTTTTTTCGGATTTATTCCTTTATATTCCCATACATATTTTTACATGTATTTTTTGACCGACTGGGTAGTCACATGGGTGGACTGGGGATTCCAATGGGAAGGGTTAGGGTTCCATCCTGCTTGACAGCGCCATCTGGTGGGTGAAGGTGGAGATTTAACCCCCCCCCTCCCTTCACTGGTCACAATATATCCAGACTTATTAATGCCTAACCCCTTACTGGTCACAATATATCCAGACTTATTAACGCCTAACCCCTTACTGGTCACAATACATCCAGACTTATTAATGCCTAACCCCTTACTGGTCACAATACATCCAGACTTATTAATGCCTAACCTCTTACTGGTCACAATATATCCAGACTTATTAATGCCTAACCCCTTACTGGTCACAACATATCCAGACTTATTAATACCTAACCCCTTCACTGGTCACAACATATCCAGACTTATTAATACCTAACCCCTTCACTGGTCACAATATATCCAGACTTATTAATGCCTAACCCCTTACAGGTCACAATATATCCAGACTTATTAATGCTTAACCCCTTACATGTCACAATATATCCAGACTTATTAATGCCTAACCCCTTACAGGTCACAATATATCCAGACTTATTAATACCTAACCCCTTACTGGTCACAATATATCCAGACTTATTAATGCCTAACCCGTTACTGGTCACAATATATCCAGACTTATTAATGCCTAACCCCCTTACTGGTCACAATATCATCATCATCAGGTGCCCTGCCGCATGGCGTTGGGGACCATGGACTTCCAACCATCTCTATCTCTCGTTGCCTCCAGCATCTCCCCCACCCTCCTCATCCCCAGCCACTCTGCAAGTCCGTCCAGCATTCTCTCCCTGGGTCTACCTGGTGCTCTCTTTCCCTCTAGCTTTCCCGTTGTGACCAGGTGCTCCAAATCCCCCTTCCTCATAAAATGGCCTATAAATGTTGCCTGTCTTTTCCTAATCTTCCTTATGAGTGATCTACTTGTGTCTGCCTCCATCAAGACTGTCTCGTTTGTTTCTTTGCTGTCCATGGAACTTTCAACATTCTTCTGAGAAACCACATCTCGGCTGCCTCGTCACAATATATCCAGACTTATTAATTCCTAACCCCCCCCCCCAGCATGCATATGCAAGCATAGTGTTGAATGTGCACGTTAAAGATCCTCTCAATCATGTCAGTGGCCGGTAAAGATACAGACTGTACAACAGTACAGTGGACTGCAGTCAATACCTATGGTCCACGAGCCTTCTCTGTTTCTAGTCCACTCTCCTGGAACAAACTTCCTCTCTCAGTCCGTCAGCAACCTACTTTTGTCTCCTTCAAGTCCGCTCTCAAAACTCACCTTTTCTCCTCTGCATAAAATCCTGACCTCACTCAATCCCCTCTGCAGCCTGTCTCCACTCGGACGGGAATCACACTGTAATATATAATTGTATATAATATGCTCTCTATAATTTTCCATTGCTTTTCTTCTTTTTCCCCATTTATAGCCATGCATCTGTGTGTGTGGTGGGGTGTGTGTGTGTGTGTGTGTGTGTGTGTGTGTGTGTGTGTGTGTGTGTGTGTGTGCGTGTGTGTGTGTGTGTGCGTGCGTGTGTGTGCGTGCGTGCGTGTGTGTCTGTTTCAGCGCTGAGATTTGATTTTATCAAGATTTTGCGCTATATAAATATTGTAATTATTGATTGTGCACGTTAAAGATCCTCTCGATCATGTCAGTGGCCGGCTTATGGAAACAGTAAAACACCCAGCATACACACCCACCAAACATACAGACTGTACAACAATACAGTGGACTGTAGTCACCTCGCTAACAGTTTGAGTGTGTGTGTGTGTGTGTGTGTGTGTGTGTGTGTGTGTGTGTGTGTGTGTGTGTGTGTGTGTGTGTGTGTGTGTGTGTGTGTGTGTGTGTGTGTGTGTGTGTGTGTGTGTGTGTGTGTGTGTGTGTGTGTGTGTGTGTGTGTGTGTGTGTGTGTTCCACTGCTCAGTCCGATTATTCGTAATGCATGATGAGCACAAAATTTGCAGAATAACGTCATACAAAACTGATTGATATTGTTGTGTTTATTTTGATATACTTCTTTGATATTCCTACTTATGGGTTTAAATACGTTGTGTGTGTGTGTGTGTGTATGTGTGTGTGTGTGTGTGTGTGTGTGCGTGTGTGTGTGTGTGGTGTGTGTGTTAATGAGAAACAGACACTTAAAACAAACAAACAAACAAATAAACAGACACAAATACAAACAAACAAACGAACAAACAAACAAACAAATAAACAGACACAAATACAAACAAACAAACGAACAAACAAACAAACAAATAAACAGACACAAATACAAACAAACAAACGAACAAACAAACAAACAAATAAACAGACACAAATACAAACAAACAAACGAACAAACAAACAAACAAATAAACAGACACAAATACAAACAAACAAACGAACAAACAAACAAACAAATAAACAGACACAAATACAAACAAACAAACAAACAAATAAACAAACAAATAAACAGACACAAATACAAACAAACAAACGAACAAACAAACAAACAAATAAACAGACAGAAATAAAAACACACCTACAAATAAACGAACAAAACAGGCGAGATGTATATGTGAGCTCCCACCACGAAATCAGTCTTAACTCGCAGTCAGTCGAACAGCGCTAGGAGCTGAAAAGGTGACTGAGGGTCTATCTGGGGTGTTTTGACTTTTTCTCAAAATGGATTTCTGTAGACTATAATCTATCCTCCACAGAATTTTTTTTCTTGAAAAAATATCATTAATCAATTTAAAATGGTATTTTAATGCACTGATCGCAGCAGAAAGAACGCAATTTCCTACCAAAAGTACCTATTTTTGTCTCTTATTATGAACCGTAACCTGTACAGTACCCGCACATGTAATATACTGATGGAAAGCTCTTAGGTGCACCTTTCAGATAATGACAGCGAAAATTAGAAACAAACTGCGTCAAAGCCACCAAATAAAGAAATTTCAGGAAAATGTGTAGGAGAGCACACAAAAACTTTAGAGGCCGTTTTCTCAAAATGGCCGTCATACAACTTAAAGACTTTAAACATACATAACTTCTACATTTTTTTTTAATACAAGCTTTATTCAAGTACCAAAATAATCAGCAGAATGTACACTTTCCAGTGATATGTATATCTGAAAATGCCTAATGTTAGTTAAGACTGATTTCGTGGTGGGAGGTCACATATGTGTGAGAAAGATAGACAGACAGACAGACAGACAGACAGGCAGATAGAGAGACATACAACTGAATATTGTATGCAAATTACACACATCATTGATAACCACACCATGTATTGATTACCCAGATATTGTTAGTGTCACTGTGCAATAACAACTAGCGCACCATGTGATCATGTCGATATGAACATGCCCAAGGATTGTTCTTATTGATTATAACCCTTGAATCAGTAATTTGATTAAAATGCAAACGACAATTTAAAACATAGAGCCAGAAATGTTGGAAATGAAAATGCCAAGGATAACAGGTATGAATCGAGATATCTCTGATTAAAAGAATTATTGTTGGAAAAATCAGTGTAATTTCGAATCGACCACACAATCACAGACAGAGAAGCTACGCTCAAATGACAGGGGATGAGATATAAAAAGTACTTCATGCATAATGTCACAGCGAATTGAGTCGGACAGAGAAACTACCACTCTACACAGACAAAGAAAGGGTTAATCAGATCACCACAAGTTCCATGTCACAATATTGTTCCCTGCCCACTCCACATGTTTATATTACATTTTGCAGTCTAACGACATGTGTAGTTTAATCAATGATAGGTCTGCATGGAAGGGAAACAGTCATTTCATAAATAGCAATCGACGTTTAGATGTTTTTCATCACATATCATTTTCGTTGGACAGGGCACATTATCAGAACGGATGATAATACAAGCCAACAATGCTCGTGAACGGACAGCTAACGGACAGCTAACGGACAGCTAACGGACAGCTAACGGAAAACTAACGGACAGCTAACGGACAGCTAACGGACGGTTAACGGACGGCTAACGGACAGCTAACAGACAGCTAACGGATAACGGACAGCTAACGGACAGCTAACGGACAGCTAACAGACAGCTAACGGACAGTTAACGGACAGCTAACGGAAAACTAACGGACAGCTAACGGACAGCTAACGGACAGCTAACGGACAGTTAACGGACAGCTAACGGACGGCTAACGGACAGCTAACGGACAGCTAACAGACAGCTAACGGACAGCTAACGGACAGCTAACAGACAGCTAACGGACAGCTAACAGACAGCTAACGGACAGCTAACAGACAGCTAACGGACAGCTAACAGACAGCTAACGGACAGCTAACGGACAGCTAACGGACAGTTAACGGACAGCTAACGGACGGCTAACGGACGGCTAACGGACGGCTAACGGACAGCTAACAGACAGCTAACAGACAGCTAACGGACCGCTAACAGACAGCTAACGGACAGCTAACGGACAGCTAACGGACAGCTAACGGACAGCTAACGGACAGCTAACAGACAGCTAACGGACAGCTAACGGACAGCTAACGACAGCTAACGGACAGCTAACAGACAGCTAACGGACAGCTAACGAACAGCTAACAGACAACTAACGGACAGCTAACGGACAGCTGACTGAAACAATACTATGCGTGTGTGTGTGTGTGTGTGTGCGTGTGTGTGTGTTGTGGTGTGTGTGTGTGTGTGTGTTGTGTGTGTGTGTGTTGTGTGTGTGTGTGTGTGTGTGTGTGTCTGCGCACGCGCGCGCGCTAACGCGTGCATGTGTGTGTGTAAGTGCGTGTGCATGAAGAGAGTTAGTATTATCATTGGCAGTTACGATGGTATTGATCCTGCTGCTGTTGATGCTGTTGATTCTGTTGATGCTGTTGATGCTGTTTCCGTCCATATTAATTGATTAAAACACTTTTTGCTTTTACTTCACAAAAAAATTGACTCGCCAAAACTTTGTCTTCAAGATATTAAGACAGTAATGTCGAAAGTGAGCAAAACTTATTCAATTTGTCTTTTCTCCTGCCGTCGGAAACTATTAAGAAGCAAGGTTTTAGCGTGATATGTCCTTGAATATGACAACAACGAAAAATAAAAAACAAACAAAAAAATAAACCCCATCAACACGCAATCAAGTCTTGGAATATGAAGACAAGATAATCAAAACTACCAGAAATATGACATTGATGTGATGTGTCTTTGAATATGAAGTAAACACATGAAGGCCCAAGGGAGGCGTGTCATTTATAAGGCATCTTCTGTAACTATCTTGGATTCATGTTGTTTACCAGATGTGGTGTGGTTCATACAATGGATTGAATGAATGGTAATGACATCTTGAACTACATGGCAACAAGAATCAAACTTGCCAACAGCACCAGGAAAAGCAGCAAGTTATTTGGCTTGTGTGTTTAGATATGTGAACTCAAAATGTGATACCTTGAGTTCAAACCCAGCCTGTACTAAAATCTGGCCTATCTGCTGTCAAATTCTGTTGTACGGATGCGAGGCGTGGACAGTCAACAAACAAAGCCAGAGCAAGATTGAGGCATCCGAGATGTGGTTTCTCAGAAGAATGTTGAGGGTTCCATGGACAGCAAAGAAAACAAACGAGACAGTCTTGATGGAGGCAGACACAAGTAGATCACTCATAAGGAAGATTAGGAAAATACAAGCAACCTTTATAGGCCATTTTATGATGAAGGGGGATTTGGAGCACCTGGTCACAACGGGAAAGCTGGAGGGAAAGAGAGCACCAGGTAGACCCAGGGAGAGAATGCTGGACGGATTTGCAGATTGGCTGGGGATCAGGAGGGTAGGGGAGATGCTAGGGGCAACGAGAGATAGAGATGGTTGGAAGTCCATGGTCGCCAACGCCATGCGGCAAGGCACCTGATGATGATGATGATGATGATGATGATGATGATGATGATGATGATGATGATGATGATGATGAATGATGATGATGATGATGATGATGATGATGATGATGATGACGATGATGATGATGATGATGACGATGATGATGATGACGATGATGATGATGATGACGATGATGATGATGACGATGATGACGACGACGACGACGACGACGATG
>JAPXFY010000012.1:94035769-94048269 GCA_030674185.1 Monoplex corrugatus | reverse complement strand
TACGCATAGTGCATAGAATTCTAGGAACTAATATCATTTTAAGAGAAATGGGACTTGTTCTTAGCTTCCATTGTGACTTTTGCTTGGAAACGAAAGGCAGCATTGATCACATATTTTGGAAGTGTCCGCATGTCAACAGATTCTGGGAAAGGATAGATGTGTTGAGGTCAAAACTGAACATTTAATTTTATTTGGCGCTGAGGAAAACACAATACTTGACCTAATAATCATCTAAGGAAAAATGTATATTTACAAAAGTAAACCCGAAAAAATCTACCAAACACACATTTCTTTTACTAGACATCTTAGCAAAAAATATCAAATAGAAGAATATAATGCAAAACTGAGCTGGAATTCACACGCTTTTAAAAAAAATGGTTGCCATATTTGTCCCTTGTAGCAGATGAAGTTTGATGTGACTTTCAAATGAAGTTTGATGTGACATTTGGCTTCTTTATGAGATGTATGCGTGATTTCTGTATGACCTGCCTGTTTATATTTGAATGTTTGTCTTACATATAATTGTAAATAACTGTAAATTCATGCACATAGAATCTTTGATGAAGATGTAGGCGTTTTGCATGTGTTTTGAACTTTGGGCTCATGCGAATAATCTTGCTTTGCTAATGCGTTCATCTTTGACCTTTTACTGAGAGAGAATACAAATAAAATACAAACAAACAAACAAACAAACAAACAAACAAACAAACAAACAAACAAACAAACAAACAAACAAACACCACCACCAACAACTAAAGTCTAAAACTGTATAAATTAAACGACCTTATATTGTTTAAGAAAACATAACAGACTAATAGATATGGCGCATGTACATGATTTTTGCTCAATCCATTGTATACACATCTCGTTCTTTTTCAATGATATTGTAATAATGCTCAGCAAACATTGTGTTTATTCGTGTTTTGTCAAAAAAGAATTTAAAAAAAAGTTTGAGAAAAACAAGTTCCTAAGAAGACCAAATAGACTGATACAAGGATGTATGTCATCCATTGTTCTCCATCTGTCCAACATCTGGACCCAACGACAGATCTCCAGACGACAATATGATTATTTGAAAGGAGAGGCTGCAGAATCTCCCTGACATTTAACACAAAGATCACATCACCAAACCAGACGTCTATGGGCAAATTAGAAAAGCCATTGGCCTTTTGATCTAGCCACAATATACGTAAGATGGATGGCGGAATGGCACGAAGCTAAACACAACACCAGCACACCTATAGAATGGCACGATGACAAACACAGCACCAGCACACCTATAGAATGGCACAATGCTAAACACAACACCAGCACACATATAGAATGGCACGATGACAAACACAGCACCAACACACCTATAGAATGGCACGATGACAAACACAGCACCAACACACCTATAGAATGGCACGATGCTAAACACAACACCAGCACACCTACAGAATGGCACGATGTTAAACACAGCACCAACACACATATAGAATGGTATGATGCTAAACACAACACACCTATAGAATGGTATGATGCTAAACACAACACACCTATAGAATGGTATGATGCTAAACACACCACACCTATAGAATGGTATGATGCTAAACACAACACACCTATAGAATGGTATGATGCTAAACACAACACACCTATAGAATGGTATGATGCTAAACACAACACACGTATAGAATGGTATGATGCTAAACACAACACACCTATAGAATGGTATGATACTAAACACAACACACCTATAGAATGGTATGATGCTAAACACAACACACCTATAGAATGGTATGATACTAAACACACCTATAGAATGGTATGATGCTAAACACACACACCTATTAAATGGTATGATGCTAAACACCACCTAGAGCGATGAAAACAGACACCTATAGAATGGTATGATGCTAAACACAACACACCTATGAATGGTATGATGCTAAACACAACACACCTATAGAATGGTATGATGCTAAACACAACACACCTATAGAATGGTAGATGCTAAACAACACACACACCTATAGAATGGTATGATGCTAAACACAACACACCTATAGAATGGTATGATGCTAAACACAACACACCTATAGAATGGTATGATGCTAAACACAACACACCTATAGAATGGTATGATGCTAAACACAACACACCTATAGAATGGTATGATGCTAAACACAACACACAAATGGATATGCAACCACACATATAGAATGGTATGATGCTAAACACAACACACCTATAGAATGGTATGATGCTAAACAAACACAACACACCTATAGAATGGTATGATGCTAAACACAACACACCTATAGAATGGTATGATGCTAAAACACAACACACCTATAGAATGGTAGATGCTAAACACACACACTATAGAATGGTATGATGCTAAACACAACACACCTATAGAATGGTACGATGCTAAAACACAACACACCTATAGAATGGTATGATGCTAAACACAACACACCTATAGAATGTATGATGCTAAACACACACACCTATAGAATGGTACGATGCTAAACACAACACGAACACCTATAGAATGGTATGATGCTAAACACAACACACACACTATAGAATGGTATGATGCTAAACACAACACACCTATAGAATGGTAGATGCTAAACACAACACACCTATAGAATGGTATGATGCTAAACACAAACACACCTATAGATGGTATGATGTAACACAGTAGACAAACACACCACCTATAGAATGTATGATGTAACACACACTGAATGTAGACTAAACACACACCTAAAATGGATCTAACACAACACTAAGAATGGTAATGAACACACACACAAGAATGTGATGCAACAACACACCTATAAATGAGATCAAACACAAACTATGAAGGTATCAACACAACACACTATAAATGGAATGCAACACACACACCTATAGAATGGAGATGCAAACAAACAACCTATAATGTATGTAAACAAACACCTAGAATGGATTGCTAAACACACACACCTAGAATGAATCTAACACCACACCTTAGAAGAGATCTAACCAACACCTATAGAATGTGGCTAACACAACTAATGAAGCAACACAACACCTATATGGAATTAAACCACACCTAGAGAGATGTAAACACACCACACCTATAGAATGGAATGCTAAACACAACACAGCACCTATAGAATGGTAGATGCTAACACAACACACCTATAGAATGGATGATGCTAAACACAACACAACCTATAAATGGTAGATGCAAACAACACACCTATAGAATGGTAATCTAAACACAACACCACACTATAGAAGGATGATGTAAACACACACACTTAGAATGGTAGATGCTAAACACAAAACCTATGAAGGTTGATGCTAACACACACACCTATAATGGAGATGCCAAACAACAACCTATAGAATGGAGAGCAAACACAACACCCTATAGAATGTGATCTAAACACAACACACTATAGAAGGTATGATGCTAAACACAACACACCTATAGAATGTAGTCAAACACAACACACCTATAGATGGAATCTAAACACAACACACCTATAATGGAGATGTAAACACACCACCTATAGATGGATATGAAACACAACACACCTATAGAATGGTATGATGCTAAACACAAACACACCTATAGAATGGTATGATCTAAACAAACACACACCTATAGAATGGTAGATGCTAAACAACACACCTATAGAATGGTATGATGCTAAACACAACACACCTATAGAATGGTAGATGCTAAACACAACACACCTATAGAATGGTAGATGCTAAACACAACACACACACCTATAGAATGGTATGATGCTAAACACACACACACTATAGAATGGAGATGCTAAAACACACAGCAACCTATAGAATGGTAGATGCTAAACACACACACCTATAGAATGGTAGATGTAAACACACACCACACCTATAGAATGGTAGATGCTAAACACACAACACACCATAGAATGGTATATCTAAACACAACACAACACACCTATAGAATGGTATGATGCTAAACACAACAACCTATAGAATGGTATGATGCTAAACACAACACACTATAGAATGGTATGATGCTAAACACAACACACACATAGAATGGTATGATGCTAAACACACACACCTATAGAATGGTAGATGCTAAACACAGCACACCTATAGAATGGTAGATGCTAAACACAGCACACCTATAGAATGTATGATGCTAAACACAACAACACCTATAGAATGGTAGATGCTAAACACAGCACACCTATAGAATGGATGATACTAAACACAACACACACACTATAGAATGGTAGATGCTAAAACACACACACACCTATAGAATGGTAGATGCTAAACACAACACACCTATAGAATGGTATGATGCTAAACACAACACACCCTATAGAATGGTATGATTAAACACACACACTATAGAATGGATGATCTAAACACAACACACCTATAGAATGGAGATCTAAAAAACAACAACACACTATAGAATGGTATGATGCTAAACACAACACACCTATAGAATGGTAGATGCTAACACAACACACCTATAAATGGTATGATGCTAAACACAACACCTATAAATGGTATGATGCTAAACACACACACCTTAGAATGGTAGATGCTAAACACACACACCTATAGAATGGTATGATGCTAAACACAACACACCTATAGAATGGTATGATGCTAAACACAACACACCTAAAATGGTATGATGTAAACACAACACACCTATAGAATGGTATGATGCTAAACACAACACACCTATAGAATGGTATGATGCTAAACACCACACCTATAAATGGTAGATGCTAAACACACACACCTATAGAAGGTATGATGTAAACACACACACCTATAGAATGGTATGATGCTAAACACACACACACCATAAATGGTATGATGCTAAACACAACACACCTATAGAATGGTAGATTAAACACACACACCTAAGAATGTACATCTAAAAAACACAACACACCTATAGAATGGACGATGCTAAACACACACAACCTAAGAATGGTATGCAAACACAACACACACACCTAAGAATGAATGTAACACACAACACACCTATAGAATGGTACGTGCTAAACAAACACACCTATAGAATGGAATGCTAAAACAACAACACACTATAAATGGAATGCAAACACAACACCACACCTATGAATGGACATCTAAACAACACACCATAAAATGGCACATGCTAAACACACACACCCTATAGAAGAAATGCTAAACACACACACCCAAAATGAATCTAAACACACACCAACACACTATAGAATGACATGCTAAACACACACACCTTAGAATGGCACGATGTCACACACAACACACCTATGAATGGAGACAAACACAACACACCTATAGAATGGTATGATGCTAAACACAACACACCATAGAATGGATGCTAAACACACACACACCTATAGAATGGTAGATGTAAACACACACACCTATGAATGGTAGATGTAAACACACACACCTATAAATGGTATGATGCTAAACACAACACACCTATAGAATGGTAGATGCTAAACACAACACACCTATAGAATGGTATGATGAACACACACACCTATAGAATGAGATGCTAAACACAACACACCTATAGAATGGTATGATGCTAAAACAACACACCTATAGAATGGTAGATCTAAACACAACACACCTATAGAATGGTAGATGCTAAACACAACACACCTATAGAATGGAGATCTAAACACAACACACCTATAGAATGGTATGATGCTAAACACAACAACACACCTATAGAATGGATGATGCTAAACACAACACACCTATAAATGGTATGATGCTAAACACAAGCACACCTAAGAATGAAATCTAAACACAACACACCATAGAATGGTATATCTAAACAAAACACACCAAAAGGATGATGTAAACACAACCACACCTACAAATGGATGATGCTAAACACAACACACACCTATAGAATGGTAGATGCAAACACAACACACACCTATAGAATGGTAATGCTAAACAACACAACACACCTATAGAATGGTATGATCTAAACACAACACACACACTATAGAATGTAGATGCTAAACACAACACACCTATAGAATGGTAGATGCTAAACACAACACACCTATAGAATGTAGATGCTAAACACAACAACCTATAGAATGGAGATGCTAAACACAACCCAACACACCTATAGAAGGTATGATGCTAAACACAACACAACACACCTATAGAATGGTATGATGCTAAACACAAACAACACACCTATAGAATGGTAGATGTAAACACAAACACACCTATAGAATGGTATGATGCTAAACACAACACACCTATAGAATGGTATGATGCTAAACACAACACACCTATAGAATGGTAGATCAACACACACACCTATAGAATGGTATGATGCAAACACAACACACCTATAGAATGGTATGATGCTAAACACAACACACCTATAGAATGGTATGATGCTAAACACAACACACCTATAGAATGGTATGATGCTAAACACAACACACCTATAGAATGGTATGATGCTAAACACAACACCACACACTATAGAATGGTATGATGTAAACAAACACACCAGCACCTATAGAATGGTATGATGCTAAACACAACACACCTATACAATGGTATGATGCTAAACACAACACCACACACCTATAGAATGGTATGATGCTAAACACAGCACACCTATAGAATGGTATGATGCTAAACACAGCACACACCTATAGAATGGTATGATGCTAAACACAGCACACCTATAGAATGGTATGATGCTAAACACAGCACACCTATAGAATGGTATGATGCTAAAACAACACACCCTATAGAATGGTATGATGCTAAACACAACACCAACACACCTATAGAATGGTATGATGCTAAACACAACACCAACACACCTATAGAATGGTATGATGCTAAACACAACACACCTATAGAATGGTATGATGCTAAACACAACACACCTATAGAATGGTATGATGCTAAACACAACACACCTATAGAATGGTATGATGCTAAACACAACACACCTATAGAATGGTATGATGCTAAACACACACACCTATAGAATGGTATGATGCTAAACACAACACACCTATAGAATGGTATGATGCTAAACACAACACACCTATAGAATGGTATGATGCTAAACACAACACCAGCACACCTATAAAATGGTATGATGCTAAACACAACACCAGCACACCTATAGAATGGTATGATGCTAAACACAACACCAGCACACCTATAGAATGGTATGATGCTAAACACAACACACCTATAGAATGGTATGATGCTAAACACAACACACCTACAGAATGGTATGATGCTAAACACACCACACACCTATAGATATGGTATGATGCTAAACACAACACACCTATAGAATGGTATGATGTAAACACAACACACCTATAGAATGGTATGATGCTAAACACAGCACACCTATAGAATGGCACGATGCTAAACACAACACCAGCACACCTATAGAATGGCACGATGCTAAACACAACACACCTATAGAATGGTATGATGCTAAACACAACACACCTATAGAATGGCACGATGCTAAACACAACACACCTATAGAATGGTATGATGCTAAACACAACACACCTATAGAATGGCACGATGCTAAACACACACCACACCCTATAGAATGGCACGATGCTAAACACAACACACCTATAGAATGGTATGATGCTAAACACAACACACCTATAGAATGGCACGATGCTAAACACAACACACCTATAGAATGGTATGATGCTAAACACAACACACCTTTAGAATGGCACGATGCTAAACACAACACCAGCAACCTATAGAATGGCACGATGCTAACACAACACCAGCACACCTATAGAATGGCACGATGCTAAACACAACACCAGCACACCTATAGAATGGCACGATGCTAAACACAGCACCAGCACACCTATAGAATGGCAGGTAACACCTATATAATGGCAAGATGATAAAAACACAACACCAGAACACCTACAGAATGGCCGACTTTGTGGAAGAGCAAAGGAGAGAGAAATCAAAAATGGGAAAAGTATAATGTAGGGATGGAAAGACAGCACCACAGAAAAGACACGTTCTACCTCCTTTTACATATTTAGAGAAACACAAATCTTCCAGAAATGGAAATATATTATTTTCATTTGCTTGTCTCAAAAGCCAGCTGCTGGGAAACACGTACATCGCCAGCTGACCTAATTAAAATGTCGAACGAGACTTCAGCTCGGAGGCCCGATTCGACTGCAACTTTTGCTATGAAATGCTATTTTGTGGACGCGAAACGTTAGCAAAATGTCGTGAGTGACACATTCTTTTTTTTATTGTTTTTGTTAAGTTTTTCGAACGAAAAATGTATAATGGATACGGCGTTTAAAGAAATCTAACGCCAAGCGCTGACTTAGATCTGTTCTTGCAGTTCACTGTCTGGTTTCTCATCAAGGTCAAGGCCACATAGGCCTACCCTGGTAAGAGAAGCTCGTGGGGAACCAGGCGGCAGAAACTGATAGTGGTGATGATGATTATATTTTATTTATCTATTCATTTATTTATTTATTTATTTATTCATTATCAATATGATTATTATTACTATTATTATTATTATTATTATTATTATTATTATTATTATTATTATTATTATTATCATATTACTATTATCATCATTATCAGTATCGTCATCATCATCGTAATGAATAAATACAGGGGTGTGCAAAAGTAGGTATACAGTAAGTATCACATCATTATTATAATGCTTAATTCCGCTCTGGATTAGAGGAGTGTGTGAATACCGACAGCAACCAGTTTGAATATCTGAGGGATTAAGGCTGTGCTTGTTATTACATGTATATGCAATATTCATTTGTTTGTATAATAAATGCAATAAGTATTGTACGTGTTTTCTTTTTTCCTAACTGTATACCTACTTTTGCACCCCCCCCCCCCCCCCCCCTGTATGTAAACAAATAAAAAGACAAATGAAATAAGTTTCTTCCTGTTTTTCAGATCTAAGTATTCCCCATGCCAAATCAAGAAATCACACAGCCCAGCTGCACAGTGGTCTACAACCATGGAGTACCATCAAGATTAAATACAAACAGAAGAAGAAAGCAAAAAGACTGATTTTGACATTCAGAAAGATTAATGTGAAGAGAGAAAATCAGAAGTCCAGAAGCTGCAGGAAGCAAACAGTCGCCTGAATGTTAGAAAAAACATTTATCTTTCATTGTAGTTACACTCATCTCTAATGTTGTTGTAAAAGCAGATTTATACTCAACCAGTGCTAAACAGAAGAATGTTAGGAAAAGCACTTATTTATGTTCATTGTACTTACCTTATCCCTAATGCTATTGTAAAAGCAGATAGCTCTAACAGTACCAAAAAAAAAGAATGTAAGAAAAAAAACACTTATCTTTCATTGTTCTTGCTCTTCTTGCACATGTCACCACAGTAGAGATCACCAAATGGAAGAGACAAGCCTGAATTCTTGTACTTCAGCACTGCCAATGATTAATTATTTGATTTGGAACCAATACGATGGTAGTATTTGAAACCACAAATCCCACACCCCACCCCAGCTATGGTGGTTGTGATGAATTGCATCAGCATTTCATTAGCATATCAATTAGAATTATGAGGTAAGACCTATTGGCTGGTCATCATGGTTGTGTGTGAAAGAAAAGGAGGGAGGGAGACATAGAGAAGGAAGGGTGGAGGGCAGAGAGAGAGAGAAAGAAAGAGTGAGAGAGAGAGAGGTGATTAAGATTTTAAAGCAAAGTATGTTTATACACCCTAACAGACACACACACACACACACATACATAATTATCTGCTCTCAGATACATACACATATATGCGCAATCAAATCTGGTTTCCTCTCATGGGGCCCAGTAGATAGGCTAGACAAAGTATGATAAAAGCTTCTGGTTTGCTAGTTAAAATAAGAATTGTGAAGTTATCATCATCATCATCATCAGGTGCCCTGCCGCATGGCGTTGGCGACCATGGACTTCCAACCATCTCTATCTCTCGTTGCACCCAGCATCTCCCCCACCCTCTTCATCCCCAGGCACTCTGCAAGTCCGTCCAGCATTCTCTCCCTGGGTCTACCTGGTGCTCTCTTTCCCTCCAGCTTTCCCCTTGTGACCAGGTGCTCCAAATCCCCCTTCCTCATAAAATGGCCTACACATGTTGCTTGTCTTTTCCTAATCTTCCTTATGAGTGATCTACTTGTGTCTGCCTCCATCAAGACTGTCTCGTTTGTTTTCTTTGCTGTCCATGGTACTCTCAACATTCTTCTGAGAAACCACATTTCGGCTGCCTCAATCCTGCTCTGGCTTTGTTTGTTGACTGTCCACGCCTCACCTCCGTACAACAGTATTGGTTCTATATAACATTCAAAGACTCTCTTTCTGATGTTAATTGATAGGCATTTGTTGGTAAGAATACTTGTCATCTGAAGTTATTATACCTAACATATATAATGAAAAATGTGGCAGTACATTTTAAGTGTCGAAGGACTGGTGTTCTTTGTTCTTGCCCACCTGGAAAATTTTGAAAATTTACGTTTAAAATGGCGCAATCTGACACATATCTGAGCTTAATTTATAGGTTTTTTTTATAGTTTTTTTTTTCCCGCGGAAATTTTTTTTTCGCGGATTCTCACTCTCGGTTTTCGCGGAAATCCGCGAATTCGCGGAAAAGTGGGAGCCCTGCACATGATACACTCCCAACCCCCAACCCTATCTCCCCCCCTCCCTTTCCCATTTTCCATGCACACACACACACACACACACACACACACACACACACACACACACACGTACAGAGGAAACACACCATTGTAAAGTCTCAAAATGACAGGTGCGGTAATCAAGCAGGTAAATGTCAAACTTGTAATAAGAATGTCTGGGTTTGGTCCCTTCTGAGTGCCTCCTGCCTGGTGAAAAAAGGTGGAGAATTTGTTAAGTTCTCTGGTCAGTATGTGTGCAGACCTACCAGTGTCTGAAACCCCTTTGTGTGCATGCTCATGCAGAAAATCACATATGCACTATAAAGATCTTGTAAGTCATGTCTTGTGTTTAGTGGCTTATGGAAGCTTGGCCCAGTAAGCATATCCACCAAATCAGAGTATGCAGACTGCACCAGTATACTGCCTGCACAGTGTGGACAAAACTGCGCATATACACATCTGAGAAAATCCATGGACAGCCAACAGCCAATGATAAACACAGATGTAGGCTGGTGGTCTGAGTGTCTTCTACAATTCCTGTCTAAACAAGGAAAAGACAATGCTGATCACATCCCGTTCCCACAGACACCCAGTGACAGATTGCACAGAGAAAACAACGTCACTATAACTCACACATCACTCTACCAGCTGACTGAACAGTCTTTCTACACAAACGAAGACTCCAGATCTCTAATCATCATCATCATCAGGTGCCCTGCCGCATGTCGTTGGCGACCATGGACTTCCAACCATCTCTATCTCTCGTTGCCCCCTAGCATCTCCCCCACCCTCCTCATCTCCAGCCACTCTGAAAGCCCGTCCAGCATTCTCTTCCTGGGTCTACCTGGTGCTCTCTTTCCCTCCAGCTTTCCCGTTGTGACCAGGTGCTCCAAATCCCCCTTCCTCATAAAATGGCCTATAAATGTTGCCTGTCTTTTCCTAATCTTCCTTATGAGTGATCTACTTGTGTCTGCCTCCATCAAGATTGTCTCGTTTGTTTTCTTTGCTGTCCATGGAACTCTCAACATTCTTCTGAGAAACCACATCTCGGCTGTCTCAGTCTTGCTCTGGCTTTGTTTGGTGACTGTCCACGCCTCACATCTGTACAACAGTATTGGTTCTCTAATATCCAACTGAAACCCATTGAATACAGAAATCAGTTTGTTCAATGTCCATAATATTTGTCCAATTGTTTTGATAGTATCACTGTTTCCTTCTCCACCACCACCCCCCCTCCCTATTGTAATTAAGACTTTGACAGCGCTAAAATCTGAAACTGTATAAATCAAACAACTTTATATTGTTTAAAAACACAACAGACTGATAGATATGACGTATGTATATGAGTTTTGCTCGATCCATTGTATACACATCTTGTTCAGTTTTCTCAATAATATTGTAATCATGCTCAGCAAACATTGTATTTGTTTGTGTTTTGTCAAAAAAGAATTAAAAGTTTGAAAAAATAAGACTTTGCGAGCGCGATTTTGTTGGAGCACATATGGAATTCTGCGAAGATGATGAATTCCTCTTGAACAACTTCAGCTCCAAACTCTTTTGGCATTTCCAGAAGGTAATTTCTGAACTGGGATCTATGCTATAGCATATACATGAGATCAATCTACATCTTAAATGCTGGTAACACTTTTAACGGAATGATACAATCACTAAAGTTTTTTTTTATTTATTTTTTTAGGATCATTGCACTCAGGGAGGTTACCTTAGTGCTGATCTTTCTTTTTCTTTTCTTCGTCTC
>JAPXFY010000012.1:94020769-94025769 GCA_030674185.1 Monoplex corrugatus | reverse complement strand
ACCAAACAAACAACCGACAAACACAACAAAGACACAACAGACAACAACAAACAAGTCATACAACAAAGAACAGACAAACAAACAAAGAAACACCACAAACTACAGAAATCAACACACACAAACACAGAAACAAACAACAAACAAAGATACAACACAAACAAACAAAGAACAAAGAAACAACCAGACAAACAAAGAAAAAACACACAAACAGCAATACAACACACACAAACAACAAACAAACAACACACAACAAACACACAACAACAAACAAACACACAAAACAACACACAAACAAACACAACAAACAATACAAAGCAACAACACACAAACAATACACACAATACTGAAACTGATAGTTAGTGTTATTCACACGTGTGATAATCAACAAAGGCAAGACAATGGTCTGATAATCACATGTCTGATATTCCCTGTCTGATAGTTCCCTGTGTCTGATAGTTCACCCCTGTGTCTGATAGTTCCCTGTTCTGATAGTTCCCCTGTGTCTGATAGTTCCCTGTGTCTGATAGTTCCCCTGTGTCTGATAGTTCCCTGTGTCGATAGTTCCACGTGTCTGTAGTGTTACCCCTGCTCCATGCTGATAGTTCCCCTTGTTGATAGTTCCCCGTGTCTGATAGTTCCCCTGTGTCTGATAGTTCCCCTGTCATGTTCCTTGCTGATAGTTCCCGTGTCTATATTCCCTGTTCTGATAGTTCCCCTGTGTCCCTGTAGTTCCCCCTGTGTCTGATAGTTCCCCTGTGTCTGATAGTTCCCCTGTGTCTGATATTCCCCCTGTGTCTGATAGTTCCTGTGTCTGATAGTTCCCCCTGTGTCTGATAGTTCCTTCACTGTGTCTGATAGTTCCTTGCCCCCTGTGTCTGATAGTTCCCTGTGTCTGATAGTTCCCCTGTGTTTCTGTTGTTCCCCTTGTCTGATAGTTCCCCTTGTCTGATAGTTCCCCCTGTGTCTGATAGTTCCCCTGTGTCTGATATCCCCTGTGTTGTAGTCCCCTTGTCTATAGTTCCCCCTGTGTCTGATAGTTCCCCCTGTGTCTGATAGTTCCCCTGTGTCTGATAGTTCCCCTGTGTCTGATAGTTCCCCTGTGTCTGATAGTTCCCCCTGTGTCTGATAGTTCCCCTGTGTCTGATAGTTCCCCTGTGTCTGATAGTTCCCCTGTGTCTGATAGTTCCCCTGTGTCTGATAGTCCCCTGTGTCTGATAGTTCCCTGTGTCTGATAGTTCCCCCTGTGTCTGATAGTTCCCTGTGTCTGATAGTTCCCTGTGTCTGATAGTTCCCTGTGTCTGATAGTTCCCCTGTGTCTGATAGTTCCCTGTGTCTGATAGTTCCCCTGTGTCTGATAGTTCCCCCTGTGTCTGATAGTTCCCCTGTGTCTGATAGTTCCCCTGTGTCTGATAGTTCCCCCTGTGTCTGATAGTCCTTGTCTGATAGTTCCCCTTGTCTGATAGTTCCCCCTGTGTCTGATAGTTCCCCCTGTGTCTGATAGTTCCCCTTTCTGATGTTCCCCTGTCTGATAGTTCCCCTGTGTCTGATAGTCCCTGTGTCTGATAGTTCCCTGTGTCTGATAGTTCCCTTGTCTGATAGTTCCCTTGCTGATAGTTCCCCTGTGTCTGATAGTTCCCCTGTGTCTGATAGTTCCCCTGTTCTGATTTCCCTGTGTCTGATAGTTCCCCCTTGTTGTATTCCCCTTGCTGATAGTTCCCCCGTGTTGATATTCCCCTGTTCTGATAGTTCCCTGTGTTCTGATAGTTCCCCTGTGTCTGATAGTTCCCCTGTGTCTGATAGTTCCCCTGTGTCTGATAGTTCCCCTTGTCTGATAGTTCTGTGTCTATAGTTCCCCTGTTCTGATAGTTCCCCTGTTCTGATATTCCCCTGTTCTGATAGTTCCCCTGTGTCTGATAGTTCCCCTGTGTCTGATAGTTCCCCTGTGTCTGATAGTTCCCCTGTGTCTGATAGTTCCCCTGTGTCTGATAGTTCCCCCTGTGTCTATAGTTCACTGTGTCTGATAGTTCCCCCTGTGTCTGATATTCCCCCTTTCTGATAGTTCTGTGTCTGATAGTTCCCCTGTGTCTGATAGTTCCCCCTGTGTCTGATAGTTCCCCCTGTGTCTGATAGTTCCCCTATTCTGATAGTTCCCCCTGGTCTGATAGTTCCCCTGTGTCTATAGTTCCCCCTTGTCTGATAGTTTCCCCCTGTGTCTGATAGTTCCCCTGTGTCTGATAGTTCCCCCTGTGTCTGATAGTTCCCCCTGTGTCTGATAGTTCCCCCTGTGTCTGATAGTTCCCCCTGTGTCTGATAGTTTCCCCTGTGTCTGATAGTTCCCCCTTGTCTGATAGTTCCCCTTGTGTCTGATAGTTCCCCCTGTGTCTGATAGTTCCCCCTGTGTCTGTAGTTCCACCCTGTGTCTGGTAGTTCCCCTGTGGTCTGATAGTTCCCCTGTGTCTGATAGTTCCCTGTGTCTGATAGTTCCCTTGTGTCTGATAGTTCCCTCTGTCTGATAGTTCCCCTGTGTCTGATAGTTCCCACTGTGTCTGATAGTTTCCCCTGTGTCTGATAGTTCCCCCAGTGTCTGATAGTTCCCCCTGTGTCTGATGGGTTTTCAATCATTACACTGATTCCTAACTCAGTTCACCTTTCTGATTAGTTCCCTGTGAATTCCGCCTGTGTTCATGAATTCCCCATTCAATTCACGGGAAGTTCACTTTGATCGATATTTCTTGTTTATAGTTTGTGTGTGAGTTTGTGTGATAGTTCTGTGTTGTGTTGTGTTGTAGTGTGTGTTGTAGTTCCCTGTGTCTGTAGTACTGTGTGTCTGATGTTCCTGTGTCTTGTGTGTTCTGTGTCTGTGTTCCTGTGCTGTGTTCCCTGTGTTGATAGTTGTGTTGTGTTCTGTGTGTGTGTCCTGTGTTGTAGTGTTATGTGTCTGATGTTTTGTGTTGTGTTTCGTTTGTCTGTGTTGTGTCTGTAGTTCCTGTGTTGATAGTGTGTGTGTGCTGTGTGTCCCTGTGTATTGTGGGGTTTCTCTTAAATGTGATATGTCTGTTGATTGATCATGATTGGCTTTCATTGTCCTGTCACTGTGGTTTGTGTTTTTTGTGTTTGTGTGTGTGTGTGTGTGTTGTGTGTGTGTGTGTGTGTGTGTGTGTGTGTGTGTAGTGTGTGTGTGTTGTAGTGTTTGTGTGTGTGTGTGTGCATGCGGTGGTGTTGTGTGTGTCTGAGTGTTTTGAGCTGCATGAGCTCTGTCAAGGTATGTTGAATGGGTGTGAATACTGGAATGTTAGAATGTAGTGCTGTTGGATTCGTTATGTGTGTGCGTGTGTCTGTGTGTGTGGCGCGCGCGCCTGTGTGTGCGTGTGTATGTGTGTGTGTGTGTGTGTGTCTGTGTCTGTGTTTGTGTTTGTGTGTGTTGTGTGTGTGTGTGTGTGTGTGTGTGTGTGTATGCTTGTATGCGTGTATGTGTGTACATGTGTACGTGTATGTGGTTGTGTGAGTGTGTATATGCGTGTATGTGCGTATGTATATGTTTGTATGTGTGTGTGTGCGTTTGTATATGTGTGTGTGTGCGTGCGCATGCGTGCGTGTATGTGTGTATGTGTGCGTTTGTATGCGCGAGCGTGTATATATATATATATATATATATATATTATATATATATATATGTGTGTGTGTGTGTGTGTGTGTGTGTGTGTGTGTGTGTGTGTGTGGTGTGTGTGTGTGTGTGTGTGCATGCACGCGTGCGTGTGTGTGTGTCCACTCGCACGCTATTTTGAGCATGCACATGAGAGCTCTACCTTCCAAAGCGTTATGTTAAAAGAAAATGAAGAGCATAGATGACATAACAAATGGAAATGTTACCAGAAGATGAAAATAACAGGCTGTATGTCATTACGTTTATCTGTCAAACGAACAGAACAGATGTCAACGTCAACAGTTTTCTGTAAACGTCCAAAGGCTTGTGTTCTGTCGTCTGTTGTCTTGTACCATCATGGATGTCAGATCACACACTGCCAACAGTCACCATCCACCTGAAACGACTGGACAGGTGACAGTCTGTGTGACCTCTATGCTCCCTTACATTCATGTTAACACCACTTGTCTTGTCTTGTCTCTTCTTGTGTTTTGTCCTGTCCTTGTCCTGTCTTGTCTTGTGTTGTGTTGTGTTGTGTTGTGTTTGTGTTTGTGTTGTGTTGTGTTGTGTTGTGTTGTGTTGTCTTGTTTGTCTTGTCTTGTCTTGTCTTGTCTTGTCTTGTGTTGTCTTGTCTTGTCTTGTCTTGTCTTGTCTTGTCTTGTCTTTCTTGTCTTGTCTTGCTTCTTCTTCATTCTGGTCTTGTCTTGTCTCCTTCTTTCTTCTGTCGTGTCTTGTCCTGTCCTGTTCTGTCTTATCTTCTCTTCTTTTGTCTTGTCTTGCTCTCTTCTTTTGTCTTGTCTTGTCTCTTATTTTGTCTTGTCTTCTCTCTTCTTTTGTCTTGTCTTCTCTCTTCTTTTGTCTTGTCTTGTCTCTTCTTTTGTCTTGTCTTCTCTCTTCTTTTGTCTTGTCTTCTCTCTTCTTTTGTCTTGTCTTCTCTCTTCTTTTGTCTTGTCTTCTCTCTTCTTTTGTCTTGTCTTGTCTTGTCTCTTCTTTTGTCTTGTCTTCTCTCTTCTTTTGTCTTGTCTTGTCTCTTCTTTTGTCTTGTCTTCTCGTCCTTCTTTTGTCTTGTCTTGTCTCTTCTTTTGTCTTGTCTTGTCTCTCTTTTTTGTCTTGTCTTCTCTCTTCTTTTGTCTTGTCTTGTCTCTTCTTTTGTCTTGTCTTCTCTCTTTTTTTGTCTTGTCTTGTCCTGTCTTGTCTTGTCTTGTCCTGTCTTGTCTTGTCTTCTCTCTTCTTTTGTCTTGTCTTCTCTCTTCTTTTGTCTTGTCTTGTCTCTTTTTTGTCTTGTCTTCTCTCTTCTTTTGTCTTGTCTTCTCTTTTTGTCTTGTCTTCTCTCTTCTTTTGTCTTGTCTTCTCTCTT
>JAPXFY010000012.1:94005769-94010769 GCA_030674185.1 Monoplex corrugatus | reverse complement strand
TCTGCGAGACCTGAGGTGGATACTGAACTCACATTAAAAGTCCATTATTTGCCGACAGTGACTATACCTTCTGTATGGTGTTGCTGTCATTTTCTTTGAAAGTTGAGTCTAGCTGTAGGTTCTGTACCAATATCAACTGGACTTTTGCAAGGTAGGCTAAAAATATGGAAACATGACGTACATATATATACCACACATTTGGGGTACAGTCTATCCACGTTATTTAAGTTGTTAGAAATTTTCTCTGTGTCAAATTTGTAATAAATGGAGGTTTACATAGTCATTTTTCATATTCGTCTTTGTTTTGTCTTTTTGTTCTTCAAAAATTTAGAGGGGAAAAATGTCGCTGATATTTCATCGAGCAAACTTTTTTCTGATGTTTCGGATTCTTCTTCTCGCCGAAACTTCAGGAAAGCTTACATGTTTTTATCCCCTACATTAGTCTCCCTCTCTCTCTCTCTCTCTCTCTCTCTCTCTCTCTCTCTCCTCTCTCTCTCTCTCTCTCTCTCTCTCTCTCTCTCTCTCTCTCTCTCTCTCTCATCTCTCTCTCTCCTTCTCTCTCTCTCTCAATCTCTCTCTCTCTCTTCTCTCTCTCTCTCTCTCAATCTCTCTCTCTCTCTCTCTCTCTCTCTCTCTCTCAATCTCTCTCTCTCTCCTCATCTCCCTCACTTCTCTCTCTCTCTCTATCTCTGTCTCCTCTCTCTCTCTCTCTCTTTCTCTCTCTCTTTCTCTCTCTGTATGTGTGTGTATGTGTCTCTGTGTGTGTGTGTGTGTGTGTGTGTGTATGTGTGTGTGTGTGTGTGTGTGTGTGTGTGTGTGTGTGTGTGTGTGTGTGTGTGTATGCACGTTGCCAGACATTCTAGGTAAATCATTTTTCAGCAGATACATAGCGACAGATGTCATGAAATACACAAAGTCACAGTAAATCCACAGCTCCCAGAGAACAATTTGACCCTGCTTCATATTGATCTTGCTTTGTGTCTGTTACTTTGGCTGTGTTTGGTCACACCACTGTTGTATAGAACACACTTCATCATGTCCAACATGAAATAAATATTCCTTGTGTGACAACAGCGACACAACTGTTGTATAGAACACACTTCATCATGTCCAACATGAAATAAATATTCCTTGTGTGACAACAGGACACGCCATGCATGTACAGATACAACGGTCATTCCTTACTGGTCAATGCAAAGAAAAAAAAAAGATAAACAAAAAAATGAGACAGAGAGAGTGAGAACGAGAGAGAGACAGAGAGAGAGAGAAAGAGAGAGGGAACAGAGAGAGGGAAGGAGAAGAGAGAGAGGGGGGACAGAGAGAGAGAGACAGAGAGAGTGACAGAGACAGAGAGAGCGAGAAAGAGAGAGAGAGGGGGGGACACAGAGAGAAAGAGAGAAAGAGAGAGTGACAGAGAAAGAGAGAGAGACAGAGACAGAGAGAGAGAGGGACAGAGAGAGAGGGGGGGCAGAGAAAGAGAGGGACAGAGAGAGAGGGACAGAGAGAGAGAGAGGGACAGAGAGAGGGACAGAGACAGAGAGAGACAGAGAGAGACAGAGAGAGGGACAGAGAGAGAGACAGAGAGAGACAGAGAAAGAAGGGAGGGCGGGAGGGAGGGAGAGAATGTGGACATTACTGTACGCAATAAGAATAGATTCAGGATATGCACTTTAACATTCTGTGCAATTATTCATAGAACAACATTTCCACGAAAGCAAACATTCTCGATTTTGTACTCCGAACCAGTAGGCGTAAAACAAATAAGGAATGAATAAATGTGTTTTATAGATGACCCTGACAAAGATGGAAGTGTCCTCTTGGGCCCTACATTGGCTTCAGCCACTAAGTGTTATAAAGAATACCCGTGCCATATGTGTTAACATCCCACAGTCAACATCCTTAGTCTGTCTTGACACAACACGATACAGATAGCACTGTATTACACGATACAGATAGCACTGTATTACATGGCATTGAATTACATTACATCACATTACATCACATTACATAATATTGTCTGTCCCCTATTTACCAAGCAGGTTGAAAGGGCAGACTGATGACACGTGGGTTGTGGGTTTGACTCACATGTGGACCATGGTTTGTAGTTCGTCAGTCTGCTTGATGTTTTGTTAGATATCTTATGTCAGGCATCTCATATCTGAGATCTTATGTTGGAGATGTCATGTCAGAGATCTTATGTCAGAGATGTCATGTCAGAGATTTTATCAGTCATGAGATATCTATGTCAGAGATCTTATGTCAGAGATCTTATGTCAGCGTGATGTCAATTTGTCAGAGTTTCTCTATGTCAGAGATCTTATGTCAGCAGATGTCATGTCAGAGATCTTATGTCAGAGATCTTGTCAGCGATGTCAGTCGAGATCTTATGTCGAGTGTCAGTAGAGTCTTATGTCAGAGATCTTATGTCAGAGATATGTAAGATGTTTGTTCCAGTTCAGTCCCTGCCCCACAAACACAAACACTGACTTGTTGACCGACCATTCAAACATCATCAGTCATGTTGGTGGTGTCTGTGTTGCCATAGGCCCCCCTTCCCCTGACCCATTTGAAGACTTTTACCAACGCACAAAAGTTTGGTACAGGAGTACGAACCATGCCAGACAATTTGTAGCAGATTTAGATGGGGCAGAGCGCATATGGCGTTGTCCGAGTGTGATAAATCCCTCTGTAGCCAGCACTAAAGTCATGACTGCCCCTCCACCCTCCCCCCTCCTGCTTCTGGTCCCTTTCTGTTTTCTTCCCCATCAGCAGTTGTGAAGTGAATGACGTCTGTCTTCAAATGCTAACAACTGCCTGGTGCCAGCTGACAGGCAGACAGGGGATCAGAACATTTCAAACTGATTATCTCAATGTGTCTGCTGTGTCACACTGACTCTTGGCAACATTGGAAAAGCACTACAGAAAAAAACAACAACAAAAAAACACAAAAAAATGATTGTCAGTTCCAAGCATCATGAAAGAAATATGATTCTTTGATGTGAGACTGCAAACAGGTTGAAAGGAACTCCGTTTTGACTAAATCAAAAGTTATTTCGTTGCATTAGATGGATGGATGGATGGATGATGGATGGATGGATGGATGGATGGATGGATGGATGAATGGATGGATGGATGGATGGATGGATGAATAGATAGATGTCTGTCTCTGTTTCTCTGTCTCTCTGTCTCTTTCTGTCTGTCTGTCCTGTTTCTTTCTCTTTCTCTCGCTGTCTCTCTCTCTCCTTTCTCTCTCTCTCTTTCTCTCTCTCCCTTCTTCACTCTATCGCTCTCTCTCTCTCTCTCTGTCTCGCTCTCTCTCTCTGTCTCGCTCTCTCTCTCCCTTCCTTGCTCTCTTTCTCCCTCCCTCCGTCTATCTCTCCCACACACACTCTCTCTCTCCCTCTCTCTCTCTCCCTCTCTCTCGCTCTCTCTCTATCTGTCTCTCTCCATCTCCATCTGTCGCTCGCTCTCTCTCTCTCTCCCTCCCTCCTCTCTCTCTCTCTCCCTCCTTCTCTCTCTCGCTCTCTCTATCTCTCTCCCCCTCTCTCTCTTTTTCTCTCTCTATCTCTCTCTCTCTCTCTCTCTCTCTCTCTCTGTCTCTCACTCACTCACTCACACTCTCTTTTCTTATTTTATGTCTGTAGATCACGCCCGTGAGAGGAGAAGCGGGAAAAGATCAGTCCCAGACTGTCAATGTGTTCTTGACAACTACACATGTTCCACAGTCTGTCGCTGTTCATGTTCTGTGTCTGCACCATACAACTGGAACCATCTCCCTCTGTCCCGCTGACAGCTGGGGACTCTTCCTGCAAGTTCTGATTGAAAACACATCTTTTTTGTCTGGCAGCGACCTCCACCCCACCTGCACCTCAGCCCCACCATCCTCCAATCTATTTTGTACCTCCCCACCCTGATCAATCCCCCTGATCAATCCCCCTGATCAATCCCTATGATCAATCCCCCTGATCAATCCCCCTGATCAATCCCCCTGACCAATCCCCCTGATCAATCCCCCTGATCAATCCACCTGATCAATCCCCCTGAACAATACCAATGTGTGTTGAGCTCTTGCATCATTTTTGTCACTGTGAGTGTTTGTTTGAGTGAAGGACCAGAGTATGCATTTCAACTCTATCTGTACATCAAGATTTAGCACCAACATTTGTTGTCGTCATGCTGATTAAAAATGGTCACATTCTGCGTATGTCACTAACCTCGAGCAAGTCATTTTGATGTCAGAGACGAGCACACAATTGTGCAGAAGGGAATGTGAAAAATGACAATGTCATGTGACATGGAAACAAACAAACACACAAACAAACAAACAAACAACAAAAACCACAGCAAGCACAGGAAGGTACCAATATTAATTTGTCTGACACAAATAGCAAAACCAATAATCATTTTCTACAAATACTATTTGTGACCTTCCACCACGAAATCAGTCTTAACTAGCATTTTGGGCATTTTGAGATATACATATTACTGGAAAGTATACATTCTGCTGATTGTTTTGGTACTTGAATAAAGCTTGTACTAAAAAAAATGTAGAAGTTATGTATATTTAAAGTCATTAAGTTGTATGACAGCCATTTTGAGAAAACGGCCTCTAAAGTTTTTTGTGTGCTCTCCTACACATTTTCCTTAAATTTCTTTATTTGGTGTCTTTGACCCAGTTTGTTTCTCATTTTCGCTGTCATTATCTGAAAGGTGCACCAAAGAGCTTGTGCGGGTACTGTACAGGTTATGGTTTATAATAAGAGATAAAAATAGATACTTTTGGTAGGAAAATGCGTTCTTTCTGCTGCAATCAGTGCATTAAAATACCATTTTAAATTGATTAATAATATTTTTTCAAGAAAAAAAATTCTGTGGGTGATAGATTATATCTACAGAAATCCATTTTGAGAAAAAGTCAAAACACCCCAGATAGACCCTCAGTCACCTTTTCAGCTCCTAGTGCTGTTCGATGACTGCGAGTTAAGACTGATTTCGTGGTG
>JAPXFY010000012.1:93993269-93998269 GCA_030674185.1 Monoplex corrugatus | reverse complement strand
ATAAAAAGTGTTTTTCATTATCGACATTGTTTCCACATAAGGGGCAAGGATATACTGTGGACGTCCCAGGTTGAAACCAATTTTTATTTGCATTGAAACCAAGTGTTCTTAATCTAAATCTTGCGTAATTAGTTCTTTGCCATTTATCCGTAACAACACTGAGATATTTTTCGGTTTGAAAAACATCTTTAAATGAGAAGAACCAACTATATTTTTCTTTGTTTTCCATATCTGAGTGCCAATTTTGTTTAAACGAACAAATAAGCCTGTCTTTAAATTCATTAATAAACTGACACTCATTTCCTACTCCCTGGGACAACCACACGATTCCAAACCCAAGTTCTGATAAAGCCTTTTTTACCTGATAGGCCCAGTTCTGTTTTCCTATTTCCATTTGAGTAACCATCATTTCATATGCCTGTTTACATAACCGAGATTGTGGAAGCCTTAACAATTTCAACCAGTATTTAATACTCTTCACAAAGGTTCTAATGTATAAAGGATATCTTCCAGTTTCTCCATATAAAACAGTATTAGAAGAGTGAATTGGTACAGCCAAAAAACGTTTTATAGCATATGTATGCACTTTTTCCATATGTGGATTTACAGTAAGACCCCATACTTCAGCTGCATATGTAAGTAAAGGTTCTATCTGTGTATCAAACATTTTCCAATATAAATTACAATCAATAGAATTGAGCTTCCGTAAGGATTTTAGAATTTCAATAACACCTTTTTTCCCTTTATTACAAGATTCTTCCCATGCATAATTTAAACTTAATTTTGTCGAAAATATTATTCCTAAGTATTTATAAGAATTAACAACTTTAACCTCGTTAATTCCATAGAACCATTTTTCGTGTTTTGATAAATGTCCACCCTTCCTGAAAATCATAATATTAGTTTTATCCATGTTAACTGTTAAAGCTAGTCGATCCGATTCTTCCTTTAAGACATTTAACTGGTTTTGTAAGCCTTTGACTGTACCAGAGAGAAGAACAACATCGTCTGCAAACAGCAATAGGAATATCTCAATAACCCCAGGGATAATTTGAATGCCATGCCTGCCTTTTCTTGACAGTTCCACTGATAATTCATTAATGAAAAATGAAAACAATTGAGGACTCAATTGACACCCCTGTTTCACTCCTTTAGGGCATTCAAAATCATCTGAATATACACACTTCTCACGCACGCATGCAAACACTGAGTTATAAACTCCTCTTAGGGCCATATATAATTTTCCATTCACACCACTTTTACGTAATATATTCCAAAGATCATTACGATTCACAGAATCGAATGCCTTCCTAAAATCCACAAATGCAACATAAAGTTTCTTATTTAAAAGTAAATGCTTCTGCACAAGGGAGTAAAGTGTGAAAATATGATCAATTGTACTGTATTTTGCTCTAAATCCAGCTTGTTCTTCAACTATTTTCTCTTCTTTTTCTGCCCACTTTGTTAATCTCTTATTCAAAATATATGTATAAACTTTACTCACTATACTTGTTAGAGCGACTCCTCTATAATTATCTGGATTATTCACATCTCCTTTTTTATGAATTGGGATTATTATGGACTTTGCCCATTCTGACGGAAAAATGCCATTATCAAAAAGCTTGTTACATAAATGGACAAGGAAATCAATTACATTAGCATTTGCATGTTTTAACATTTCGCTGATTATTTGATCTGGTCCTGCGCTCTTTCCTGCTTTCAAATGCCTGATACTCGCAGTCACTTCTTCTTTAGTTATAGGCTCATTGAAAAGGGGCTCAAAATTATTTTCTTCCTCTACTATATTACTCTCTTGTGCAGTATTTCCCCCGATATCATTGAAAACACTGCAGAAATGATTGTACCATTGTTCAATAGAGATTTCATTGTACACAAAGGCCTTTCTATTAACAGATCTTATTATTGACCAGAATGTCCTGGAGTCATTGATGGAATCTTTGAGTGTTCTTATTTTCTTATCTTCGTATTCCCTTTCTTTCGTTTTCCTTAGTTTAACATACTCTTTTCGTGATATGACATATGCTTCTCTTTTTTCTTTTTTTCTTTTTCTGTTTTGCATCTCTGGAATCTTTTCAGTAGCCTCTTAACTTCTTGTTTCTTTCTTTCACATTCCTTATCAAACCAATCATTCTGTTTCTTTTGTCCTTGTCTCACTGTTCGTACCATACACGCAGCTGCCCCGCATAAAGCCTTAGTAAACTGCTCCGAACTGTCATTCACATTATAATCTAACAAACCGAAAGCTGTCTGTAGACAATTGTTGAACTCAGAACCATCAAGCTCTTGTACAAATAAACTTGCTAATTCTTCAGACCATACAATTTTTTCTTCCCCTTGTTGTCTTGCACTTTCTACATCTGTATGATTATTTCCCCTTTTCCATATTACCTCAACAGGTAGATGCCATGAATCAACACAGTTACCTACCCGTAAATCAAAGCATGAGACCAGATTATATGGAACAAGAAAATAGTCAATCACACTACACCCGTTTGGAGACACAAAAGTGTATTCACCCTCTGTATCTCCATCACAAAAACCATTCAAAATAACCATATCCAACATGAAACATAAGTTCAACAATGTTTTGCCAAAACTATTCACAGTTTCATCTTTAGAACAACGTACATCACATTCATTATACATCCGAAACAGAAAGAGAGAGAAAGAGAGAGAGAGTGACAGAGAGAGAGAGAAGGACAGAGAGGGAAAGAGAGACAGATAGAGAGAGATTGAAATGGGAAACAGAGACAGAGAGGGAGGGAAAAAGGAGGGAAAAGAGAGAGAAAAAGAGACAGACAGACAGACAGACAGACTGACTGACAGACACAGATAGAGACAGACAGGGACAGTCAGCCAGCCAGCCAGACATTTAGACAGACAGACAGACAGACAGACAGAGACAGAGAGACACGGACAGAGACAGAGACAGAGACAGACAGAGAGAGAGAGACACGGACAGAGACAGAGAGACAGAGACAGACAGACAGAGACAAAGACAAAGACAGAAACAGAGACAGAGAGACAGAGACAGAGAGAAAAAGAGAGAGAGAGAGACAGAGAGAGTGTGTGTGTCTTAAAAGGATCATTGAATTCATCCCTATTCAAATTTTGCATGAGGTCCTTTCAGCACCTACAATATCTTCCGAAATACAGTTGACAATGTGTATGCATTTCCTCTTCTGTGTTTAAATGAAAAGCACAGGAAAATGTAATGAATACATACACTATGTTCTTTAAATTGAAACGTTTTTGCAAATATTATTTGTGACCTGCCAGCACGAAATCAGTCTTAACTAGCATTTTGGGCATTTTGAGATATACATATCACTGGAAAGTGTACATTCTGCTGATTATTTTGGTATTTGAATGAAGGTTGTACTAAAAAATTTTTTAGAAGTTATGTATGTTTAAAATCATTCAGTCGTATGACGGCCATTTTGAGAAAACGGCCTCTAAAGTTTTTGTGTGTTCTCCTATACATTTTCCTGAAAAAAAATTATTTGGTGGCTTTGACCCAGTTTGTTTCTAATTTTAGCTGTCATTATCTGAAAGGTGCACCAAAGATCTTTCTGTCAGTATATTACATGTGCGGGTACTGTACAGGTTACGGTTTATAATAAGAGACAAAAATAGGTACTTTTGGTAGGAAATTGCGTTCTTTCTGCTGCGATCAGTGCATTAAAATACCATTTTAAATTGATTAACAATATTTTTTCAAAGAAAAAAAATCTGTGGGGGATAGATTATAATCTACAGAAATCAATTTTGAGAAAAAGTCAAAACACTCCAGATAGACCCTCAGTCACCTTTTCAACTCTTAGTGCTGTTGGACTGACTGCGAGTTAAAACTGATTTCGTGGTGGGAGGTCACATTTGTAGAAAATGATTGCTGATTTTGCTCTTCTCGCGTCAGACAACTGTTGGCCCCAAGCAGCAATTGCAGAGGGTTTTTTTTTTTGTGTGTGTGTTTTTGTTTGTTTTTTCACATGGCTTTCTCCTTTATCACATTGCGTTCAGCAGAAGTGCTGTGTTCGTTTCTCACATCAGAATGACTTGATCAGGATTAGTGGCATGCGAATAATGTGATCATGATAATCAAAATGACGACAACAAATGTAGGTGCTGAATCTTGATGTATATCATCATCATCATCATCAGGTGCCCTGCCGCATGGCGTTGGCGACCATGGACTTCCATCCATCTCTATCTCTCGTTGCCCCCAGCATCTCCCTCACCCTCCCCATCCCCAGCCACTCTGCAAGTCCGTCCAACATTCTCTCCCTGGGTCTACCTGGTGCTCTCTTTCCCTCCAGCTTCCCCGTTGTGACCAGGTGCTCCAAATCCCCCTTCCTCATGAAATGGCCTATAAATGTTGCCTGTCTTTTCCTAATCTTCCTTATGTATATATCAAGTTATAATAAATATTCTGGTCCTTCACTCAAACAAACAGTCACAGTAACAAAAGCATTCCAAGAGTACAACACACATGGGTAATTGATCAGGAGGATTGATCAGGAGGATTGATCAGGGGGATTGATCAGGAGGATTGATCAGGCGGATTGATCAGGGGATTGATCAGGAGATTGATCAGGGGGATTGATCAGGGGATTGATCAGATGGATTGTTCAGGGGGATTGTTCAGGGGGATTGATCAGGGGTATTGATCAGGGGGGTTGATCAGGGGGGTTGATCAGGGGATTGGTCAGGGGATTGATCAGGGGATTGGTCAGGGGATTGATCAGGGTCATTGGTCAGGGGGATTGATCAGGGGGTTGATCAGGGGGTTGATCAGGGGGATTGATCAGGGGGATTGATCAGGGGGGTTGATCAGGGGGTTGATCAGGGGGATTGATCAGGGGGGTTGATCAGGGGGTTGATCAGGGGGGTTGGTAAGGGGGATTGGTCAGGGGATTGATCAGGGGATTGATCAGGGGATTGATCAGGGGATTGGTCAGGGGTATTGATCAGGGGTATTG
>JAPXFY010000012.1:93968269-93970769 GCA_030674185.1 Monoplex corrugatus | reverse complement strand
TCTCACCTCTCACTCTGGTAATTCCTGTCTCACCTCTCCATCTAGGAATTCCTGTCTCACCTCTTCCTCTGGTAATTCCTGTCTCACCTCTCACTCTGGTAATTCCTGTCTCACCTCTCACTCTGGTAATTCCTGTCTCACCTCTCACTCTGGTAATTCCTGTCTCACCTCTCCATCTAGGAATTCCTGTCTCACCTCTCCATCTAGGAATTCCTGTCTCACCTCTTCCTCTGGTAATTCCTGTCTCACCTCTCACTCTGGCAATTCCTGTCTCACCTCTCCATCTAGGAATTCTTGTCTCACCTCTTCCTCTGGTAATTCCTGTCTCACCTCTCCATCTGGTAATTCCTGTCTCACCTCTCCCTCTGGTAATTCCTGTCTCACCTCTCCATCTAGGAATTCCTGTCTCACCTCTCCATCTGGTAATTCCTGTCTCACCTCTTCCTCTGGTAATTCCTGTCTCACCTCTCACTCTGGTAATTCCTGTTTCACCTCTCCATCTAGGAATTCTTGTCTCACCTCTTCCTCTGGTAATTCCTGTCTCACCTCTTCCTCTGGTAATTCCTGTCTCACCTCTCCCTCTGGTAATTCCTGTCTCACCTCTCCATCTAGGAATTCCTGTCTCACCTCTCCATCTAGGAATTCTTGTCTCACCTCTTCCTCTGGTAATTCCTGTCTCACCTCTCCCTCTGGCAATTCTTGTCTCATCTCTCCATCTAGGAATTCTTGTCTCATTTCTCCATCTGGCAATTCCTGTCTCATCTCTCCCTCTGGCAATTCCTGTCTCATTTCTCCCTCTGGTGATTCCTGTCTCATCTCTCCTCTGGCGATTCCTGTCTCATCTCTCCCTCTGGCAATTCCTGTCTCACCTCTCCCTCTGGCAATTCCTGTCTCATCTCTCCATCTGGCAATTCCTGTCTCACCTCTCCCTCTGGTGATTCCTGTCTCATCTCTCTCTCTGGCAATTCCTGTCTCGTCTGTCCCTCTGGCAATTCCTGTCTCACTTCTCCCTCTGGCAATTCCTGTCTCATCTATCCTTCTGGTGATTTCTGTCTCATCTCTCCCTCTGGTGATTGCTGTCTCATCTCTCCCTCTGGTGATTCCTGTCTCACCTCTCCTTTTGGTGATTCCTGTCTCATCTCTGCCTCTGATAATTTCTGTCTCATCTCTCCATCTAGGAATTCCTGTTATCACCTCTTCCTCTGGTAATTCCTGTCTCATCTATGCCTCTAGTAATTCCTGTCTCATCTATGCCTCTGGCAATTTTTGTCTCACCTCTCCATCTAGGAATTCCTATCTGACCTCTCCATCTAGGAATTCTTGTCTCACCTCTCCCTCTGGTAATTCCTGTCTCACCTCTCCATCTAGGAATTCTTGTCTCACCTCTCTATCTGGTAATTCCTGTCTGACCTCTCCATTTAGGAATTCTTGTCTCACCTCTCCCTCTGGTAATTCCTGTCTCACATCTCCATCTAGGAATTCTTGTCTCACCACTCCCTCTGGTAATTCCTGTCTCACCTCTTCATCTAGGAATTCTTGTCTCACCTCTCCCTCTGGAAATTCCTGTCTCACGTCTCCATCTATGAATTCTTGTCTCACCTCTCCCTCTGGTAATTCCTGTCTCACCTCTCCATCTATGAATTCTTGTCTCACCTCTTCCTCTGGTATTTCCTGTCTTATCTCTCCATTTGGTAATTCCTGTCTCATCTCTGCTTTGGTAATTCCTGTCTCATCTCTTCCCCTGGTAATTTTTGTCTCACCTCTCCATCTATGAATTCCTGTCTGACCTCTCCATCTAGGAATTCTTGTCTCACCTCTCCCTATGGTAATTCCTGTCTCACCTCTCCATCTAGGAATTCTTGTATCAACTCTTCCTCTGGTAATTCCTGTCTCACCTCTCCCTCTGGTAATTCCTGTCTCATCTCTGCCTCAGGTAATTTTTGCCTCACCTCTCCATCTAGGAATTCCTGTCTCACCTCTCCATCTAGGAATTCCTGTCTCATTTCTCCCTCTGGCAATTCCTGTCTCATCTCTCCGTCTGGCAATTCCTGTCTCATCTCCCCCTCTGATAATTATTGTCTTACTTCTCCCTATGGTGAGTACTGTCTCATTTCTCCCTCTGGCAATTCCTGTCTCACCTCTCCCTCTGGCAATTCCTGTTTCACCTCTCCCTCTGGCAATTCCTGTCTCATCTCTCCCTCTGGCAATTCCTGTCTCATCTCTCCCTCTGGCAATTCCTGTCTCTTTTCTCCCTCAGGCATTTCCTGTCTCTTTTCTCATTCTGGTGATTCCTGTCTCTTTTCTCCTTCTGGTGATTCCTGTCTCATCTCTCCCTCTGGTGATTCCTCTGTCATCTCTCCCTCTGGTGATTCCTGTCTCTTTTCTCTATCTGGTGATTCCTGTCTCTTTTCTCACTCTGGTGATTCCTGTCTCTTTTCTCCCTCTGGTGATTCCTGTCTCATCTCTCCCTCTTGTGATTCCTGTCTCTTTTCTCCTCTGG
>JAPXFY010000012.1:93958269-93963269 GCA_030674185.1 Monoplex corrugatus | reverse complement strand
TGTCTCACCTCTCCATCTAGTAATTCTTGTCTCACCTCTCCATCTAGGAATTCCTGTCTCACCTCTCCTTCTGGTAATTCCTGTCTCACCTCTCCATCTAGGAATTCTTGTCTCACCTCTCCATCTAGGAATTCCTGTCTCACCTCTCCATCTAGGAATTCCTGTCTCACCTTTCCTTCTGGTAATTCCTGTCTAACCCCTCCTTCTGGTAATTCCTGTCTCACCACTCCATCTAGGAATTCTTGTCTCACCTCTCCCTCTGGTAATTCCTGTCTCACCTCTCCATCTAGGAATTCCTGTCTCACCTTTCCTTCTGGTAATTCCTGTCTCATCCCTCCTTCTGGTAATTCCTGTCTCACCTCTCCATCTAGGAATTCTTGTCTCACCTCTCCATCTAGGAATTCTTGTCTCACATCTCCATCTAGGAATTCTTGTCTCACCTCTCCCTCTGGTAATTCCTGTCTCACCTCTCCATCTAGGAATTCTTGTCTCACCTCTCCCTCTGGTAATTCCTGTCTCATCTCTTCATCTGGTAATTCCTGTCTCACCTCTCCATCTAGGTATTCTTGTCTCACCTCTCCCTCTGGTAATTCCTGTCTCACCACTCCATCTAGGAATTCTTGTCTCACCTCTCCCTCTGGTAATTCCTGTCTCACCTCTCCTTCTAGGAATTCCTGTCTCACCTCTCCCTCTGGTAATTCCTGTCTCATCTCTGCCTCTGGTAATTCCTGTCTCATCTCTGCCACTGGAAATTCCTGTCTCATCTCTGCCTCTGGTAATTTTTGTCTCATCTCTCCATCTAAGAATTTCTGTCTGACCTCTCCATCTAGGAATTCTTGTCTCACCTCTCCCTCTGATAATTCCTGTCTCACCTCTCCATCTAGGAATTCTTTTCTCACCTCTCCATCTAGGAATTCCTGTCTCATCTCTCCCTCTGGTAATTCCTGTTTCATCTCTGCCTCTGGTAATTCCTGTCTAATCTCTGTCTCTGGTAATTTTTGTCTCACCTCTCCATGTAAGATTCCTGTCTGACCTCTCCATCTAGGAATTCTTGTCTCTCCTCTTCCTCTGGTAATTCCTGTCTCATCTCTGCCTCTGGTAATTCCTGTCTCATCTCTCCATCTAGGAATTCTTGTCTCACCTGTCCATCTAGGAATTCCTGTCTCATCTCTCCCTCTGGTAATTCCTGTCTCATCTCTGCCTCTGGTAATTCCTGTCTCATCTCTGCCTCTGGTAATTTTTGTCTCACCTCTCCATCTAAGAATTCTTGTCTCAACTCTCCATCTAGGAATTCTTATTTCTCCTCTTCCTCTGGTAATTCCTGTCTCATCTCTGCGTCTGGTAATTTTTGTCTCACCTCTCCATCTAAGAATTCCTGTCTCACCTCTCCATCTAGGAATTCCTGTCTCACCTCTCCATCTATGAATTCTTATTTCTCCTCTTCCTCTGGTAATTCCTGTCTCATCTCTGCCTCTGGTAATTCCTGTCTCATCTCTGCCACTGGAAATTCCTGTCTCATCTCTGCCTCTGGTAATTTTTGTCTCATCTCTCCATCTAAGAATTTCTGTCTGACCTCTCCATCTAGGAATTCTTGTCTCACCTCTCCCTCTGATAATTCCTGTCTCACCTCTCCATCTAGGAATTCTTGTCTCACCTCTCCATCTAGGAATTCCTGTCTCATCTCTCCCTCTGGTAATTCCTGTTTCATCTCTGCCTCTGGTAATTCCTGTCTAATCTCTGTCTCTGGTAATTTTTGTCTCACCTCTCCATGTAAGATTCCTGTCTGACCTCTCCATCTAGGAATTCTTGTCTCTCCTCTTCCTCTGGTAATTCCTGTCTCATCTCTGCCTCTGGTAATTCCTGTCTCATCTCTCCATCTAGGAATTCTTGTCTCACCTGTCCATCTAGGAATTCCTGTCTCATCTCTCCTCTGGTAATTCCTGTCTCATCTCTGCCTCTGGTAATTCCTGTCTCATCTCTGCCTCTGGTAATTTTTGTCTCACCTCTCCATCTAAGAATTCTTGTCTCAACTCTCCATCTAGGAATTCTTATTTCTCCTCTTCCTCTGGTAATTCCTGTCTCATCTCTGCGTCTGGTAATTTTTGTCTCACCTCTCCATCTAAGAATTCCTGTCTCACCTCTCCATCTAGGAATTCCTGTCTCACCTCTCCATCTATGAATTCTTATTTCTCCTCTTCCTCTGGTAATTCCTGTCTCATCTCTGCCTCTGGTAATTCCTGTCTCATCTCTGCATCTGGTAATTTTTGTCTCACCTCTCCATCTAAGAATTCCTGTCTCACCTCTCCATCTAGGAATTCCTGTCTCACCTCTCCATCTAGGAATTCTTATTTCTCCTCTCCTCTGGTAATTCCTGTCTCATCTCTGCCTCTGGTAATTCCTGTCTCACCTCTCCATGTGGTAATTCCTGTCTCACCTCTCCATCTAGGAATTCCTGTCTCACCTCTCCATCTAGGAATTCCTGTCTCACCTCTCCATCTAGGAATTCCTGTCTCACCTCTCCATCTAGGAATTCGTGTCTCACCTCTTCCTCTGGTAATTCTTGTCTCACCTCTCCCTCTGGTAATTCCTGTCTCACCTCTCCATCTAGGAATTCCTGTCTCACCTCTCCCTCTGGTAATTCCTGTCTCACCTCTCCATCTAGGAATTCCTGTCTCACCTCTCCATCTTGGAATTCCTGACTCACCTCTCCATCTAGGAATTCCTGTCTCACCTCTCCATCTAGGAATTCCTGACTCACCTCTTCCTCTGGTAATTCCTGTCTCACCTCTCCATCTAGGAATTCCTGTCTCACCTCTTCATCTAGGAATTCCTGACTCACCTCTCCATCTAGGAATTCCTGTCTCACCTCTCCATCTAGGAATTCCTGTCTCACCTCTCCATCTAGGAATTCCTGACTCACCTCTTCCTCTGGTAATTCCTGTCTCACCTCTCCCTCTGGTAATTCCTGTCTCACCTTTTCCTCTGGTAATTCCTGTCTCACCTCTCCATCTAGGAATTCCTGTCTCACCTTTTCCTCTGGTAATTCCTGTCTCACCTCTCCCTCTAGGAATTCCTGTCTCACCATTTCCTCTGGTAATTCCTGTCTCACCTCTTCCTCTGGTAATTCCTGTCTCACCTCTCCATATAGGAATTCCTGTCTCACCTCTCCCTCTGGTAATTCCTGTCTCACCTTTTCCTCCGGTAATTCCTGTCTCACCTCTCCATCTAGGAATTCCTGTCTCACCTCTCCCTCTAGGAATTCCTGTCTCACCTCTCCTTCTGGTAATTCCTGTCTCACCTCTCCATCTAGGAATTCTTGTCTCACCTCTCCATCTAGGAATTCCTGTCTCACCTCTCCATCTAGGATTTCCTGTCTCACCTTTCCTTCTGGTAATTCCTGTCTAACCCCTCCTTCTGGTAATTCCTGTCTCACCACTCCATCTAGGAATTCTTGTCTCACCTCTCCCTCTGGTAATTCCTGTCTCACCTCTCCATCTAGGAATTCCTGTCTCACCTTTCCTTCTAGTAATTCCTGTCTCATCCTTCCTTCTGGTAATTCCTGTCTCACATCTGCATCTAGGAATTCTTGTCTCACCTCTCCATCTAGGAATTCTTGTCTCACATCTCCATCTAGGAATTCCTGTCTCACCTCTCCCTCTGGTAATTCCTGTCTCACTTCTCCCTCTGGTAATTCCTGTCTCACTGTCCATCTAGGAATTCCTGTCTCATCTGTCCCTCTGATAATTCTTGTCTTACTTCTCCCTATGGTGAGTCCTGTCTCATTTCTCCCTCTGGCAATTCCTGTCTCATCTCTCCGTCTGATAATTATTGTCTTACTTCTCTCTAATGTGAGTCCTGTCTCATTTCTCCCTAAGCTGATTCCTGTCTCATCTCTCCCTCTGGTGATTCATGTCTCATCTCTCCCTCTGGTGATTCATGTCTCATCTCTCCCTCTGGTGATTCCTGTCTCTTTTCTCCCTCTGGTGATTCCTGTCTCATCTCTCCCTCTGGTGATTCCTGTCTCTTTTCTCCCTCTGGCAATTCCTGTCTCTTTTCTCCCTCTGGCATTTCCTGTCTCATTTCTCCCTCTGGTGATTCCTGTCTCATCTCTCCCTCTGGTGATTCCTGTCTCATCTCTCCCTCTGGTGATTCCTGTCTCATCTCTCCCTCTGGTGATTCCTGTCTCATCTCTACCTCTGGTGATTCCTGTCTCATCTCTCCCTCTGGTGATTCCTGTCTCATCTCTCCCTCTGGTGATTCCTGTCTCATCTCTCCCTCTGGCGATTCCTGTCTCACCTCTCCCTCTGGTAGTTCCTGTCTCATTTCTCCCTCTGGTGATTCCTGTCTCATCTCTAACTCTGGCAATTTCTGTCTCATTTCTCCCTCTGGTGATTCCTGTCTCATCTCTAACTCTGGCAATTTCTGTCTCATCTCTCCCTCTGGTGATTCCTGTCTCACCTCTCCCTCTGGTGATTCCTGTCTCACTTCTCCCTCTGGTAATTCCTGTCTCACCTGTCCATCTAGGAATTCCTGTCTCATCTGTCCCTCTGATAATTCTTGTCTTACTTCTCCCTATGGTGAGTCCTGTCTCATTTCTCCCTCTGGCAATTCCTGTCTCATCTCTCCGTCTGATAATTATTGTCTTACTTCTCTCTAATGTGAGTCCTGTCTCATTTCTCCCTAAGCTGATTCCTGTCTCATCTCTCCCTCTGGTGATTCATGTCTCATCTCTCCCTCTGGTGATTCATGTCTCATCTCTCCCTCTGGTGATTCCTGTCTCTTTTCTCCCTCTGGTGATTCCTGTCTCATCTCTCCCTCTGGTGATTCCTGTCTCTTTTCTCCCTCTGGCAATTCCTGTCTCTTTTCTCCTCTGGCATTTCCTGTCTCATTTCTCCCTCTGGTGATTCCTGTCTCATCTCTCCCTCTGGTGATTCCTGTCTCATCTCTCCCTCTGGTGATTCCTGTCTCATCTCTCCCTCTGGTGATTCCTGTCTCATCTC
>JAPXFY010000012.1:93938269-93943269 GCA_030674185.1 Monoplex corrugatus | reverse complement strand
GGCATACAAATAGTTCACAGTCATTGTCTATGATGCAGGGACTGTCTATTGTCAGTTGACAGAAACACAAGGCATACAACTATCTCACAGTCATTGTCTATGATGCAGGGACTGTCTATTGTCACCTGACAGAAACACAAATCATACAACTATCTCACAGTCAATGTCTATGATGCAGGGACTGCCTATTGTCAGTTGACACAAACACAAGGCATACAACTATCTCACAGTCAATGTCTATGATGCAGGGACTGTCTATTGTCAGTTGACACAAACACAAGGCATACAACTATCTCACATTGTCTATAAAGCAGGGACTGTCTATTGTCAGTTGACAGAAAGACATTGTCTATGATGCAGGGACTGTCTAATTGTCACCTGACAGAACCACAAGGCATACAACTATCTCACATTGTCTATGATGGCAGGGACTGTCTTTGTCACCTGACACAAACACAGGCATACAACTATCTCACATTGTCTATGTGCAGGGACTCCCTTTATTGTCAGTTGACAGAAAGACATTGTCTATGATGCAGGGACTGTCTATTGTAGTTGACACAAACACAAGGCATACAAATATCTCACATTGTCTATGATGCAGGGACTGTTTTATTGTCAGTTGACACAAACCAGGCATACAAATATCTCACATTGTCTATGATGCAGGGACTCCCTATTGTCTTTGGGACACAAACACAAGGCATACAAATATCTCATTGTCTATGATGCAGGGACTGCCTATTGTCAGTTGACACAAACAAAAGGCATACAAAAAATCTCATGTTATTGTCTATGATGCAGGGACTGCCTATTGTCAGTTGACAGAAATACATTGTCTATGATGCAGGGACTGCTATTGTCAGTTGACACAAACACAAGGCATAAAATAATCTCACAGTTATTGTCATAATGCAGGGACTGTCTATTGTCACCTGACAGAAACACAAGGATACAACTATCTCACATTGTCTATGATGCAGGGATGCCTATTGTCAGTTGACAGAAAGACATTGTCTATGATGCAGGGATGCCTATTGTCGTTGACAAAAACCCACAAGGCATACAAATTTTTCATGTATTGTTTGATGCAGGGGACTCCCTATTGTCAGCTGACAGACACACAAGGCATACAAACATTTACAGTCATCTAAAACATCCGCTGTGTCACCAGTGACTTTTCACTAAAGTAGAAAAAACACAAGAAGCACAACAAAGCACAACAAAACACAACAAACACAACAAAGCACACAAAAAAACCCAAAACCCAAAACAAAACCCCAAACCCCAACAAAACCCCAACAAAAACCCCACACAGCACAACATAACACCAAAACACCACAACAAAACACAAAACCCCAACACAACCCACCCACAACCACCCACCACCAACCACCCCACACCCAACAACCCACACAAACCACAACCACCAAAAACACACCAAAAAACCCAAAACCAACCAACAAACCACAACCCCCCCCCCCCCCCCCCCCACACCAAAAACCCCCCCCCCAAAAACCCCCAACCCCCCCCCCCCCCACCCCCCCCCCCCCCCCCCCCCCCCCCCCCCCCCCCCCCCCCCCCCCCCCCCCCCCCCCCCCCCCCCCCCCCCCCCCCCCCCCCCCCCCCCCCCCCACCCCCCCCCCCCAAACCCCCCCCCCCCCCCCCCCCCCCCCCCCCCCCCCCCCCCCCCCCCCCCCCCCCCCCCCCCCCCCCCCCCCCCCACCCCCCCCCCCCCCCCCCCCCCCCCCCCCCCCCCCCCCCCCCCCCCCCCCCCCCCCCCCCCCCCCCCCCCCCCCCCCCCCCCCCCCCCCCCCCCCCCCCCCCCCCCCCCCCCCCCCCCCCCCCCCCCCCCCCCCCCCCCCCCCCCCCCCCCCCCCCCACCCCCCCCCCCCCCCCCCAAACCCCCCCCCCCCCCCCCCCCCCCCCCCCCCCCCCCCCAAACCCACCCCCAACCCCCCCCCCCCCCCCCAAAAAACCCCCACCCCCCCCCCCCCCCCCCCCCCCACCCCCCCAACCCCCCACCCAACCCCCCCCACCCACCCCCCCACCCCCCCCCAAAAAAAACCCCCCAAAACAAACCACCCCACAAACCCCCCCCCCCAAAAAACCCCACCCCCCCCCCCCCACCCCAAAACCCAACCACCCCCCCCCCCCCCCCACCCCCCCCCCACCCCCCCCAAAACCCCCCCCCCCCCCCCCCCCCCCACCCCCCCCCACCCAACCCCCCCCCACCCCCCCCCAAAACCCCCCCCCCCCCCCCCCCCACCCCCCCCCCAACCCCCAACCCCCAAACCCCCCCCCCCCCCCCCCACCCCCCCCCCCCCCCCCCCAAAACCCAAACCCCCCCCCCCCCCAAACCCACCAACCCCCCCCCCCCCCCCACCCCACAACCCCACCCCCCCCCCACCCAACCCCCAACCCACCCCCCAACCCCCAAACCCACCCCCCCCCCAAACCCAAACCCCACCCCCAAAACCCACCAACAACCCAACCCCCAAAAACACCCAAACCCCCCCCACCCCCCCCCCCCCCCCCCCCCCCCCCCCCCCCCCCCCCCCCCCCCCCCCCCCCCCCCCCCCCCCCCCCCCCCCCCCCCCCCCCCCCCCCCCCCCCCCCCCCCCCCCCCCCAACACAAAACCACAAACACACACAACACAACAAAACACAACAACAAACAAACAAAACACAACACAAACAACACAACCAACAAAACCACAAACCCACAACAAACACACAACACACAACCAACACAACAACACACACAAAAACACAACAAACACAACACACAACAACACAACACAACAACAACAACACAACAAACACAACAAAACACACACAAACACACCAAACACCCAACACAAAACACAACAACAACAAAACACACAACAACACAACAAAACAAAACACAACCAACCACACACAAACACAACAAACACAACACAAAAACACAACAAACACAACAACACACACAACAAAACACACAACAAAAAACACAACAAACCACAACACCAACACAACACACAACAACACAACAAAACACACACAACAAACCACAACAAAACACACACAACAACAACCAACACAACACACACAAAACACAACAACAACAAAACACAACACAACACAACACAACCAACAACAAAAAAACACAACAAAACACAACACAAACAAAAAACACAACAAACACAACAAAACACAACAAAACACAACAAACAAACACAACACAACAAAACACAACAAAACACAACAACACAACACAACACAAACACAACACAAACACAACAAACACAAACAAAACACAACAACACAACACAACACAAACAACAAACAACAAAACACACAAACACAACAAAACACAACACAACACACAACACAACAAAACACACACACACAACACAACAACAAACACAACAAAACACAAACACAAACAACAAAACACAACACAAACACACACACAAACACAACACAACACAACACAACAACAACACAACAAAACACAACACACACAACAAACACAACACAACAACAACACAACACAACACAACAACACAACGCAACACAACACAACACAACAAAACACAACACACACAACACAACACAACACAAACACAACACAACAAAACACAACAAACACAACACAACAAAACAACAACAAACACAACACAACAACACAACAAACACAACAAAACAAACACAACACAACAAAACACAAACACAACCACAAACACAACACAACACAACAACAAACAAACACAACAAACAAACACAACAAAACACAACACAACAAACACAACACAACAAACAAACACAAACAAAACACAACAAAACACAACACACAACAAACACACACACACACAAAACACAACACAACAAAACAAACAACACAAAAACAAACACAACAAAACACAACAAACACAACACAACAAAACACAACACAACAAAACACAACACACAAAACACAACAAAACACAAACACAACAAAACACAACAAAACACAACACAACAAAACACAAACACAACAAAACAAAACACAACAAAACAAAACACAACACAACAAAACACAACACAACAAAACACAACACAACAAAACACAACACAAACAAAACACAACAAAACACAACAAAACACACACAACAAAACACACAAACAACAAAACACAACAAAACACAACACAACAAAACACAACAAAGACAACAAAACACAAACAACAAAACACAACACACAAACACAACACACAAAACACAACACAAAAACAAAAACAACAAACAACAACAAACACAACACAACACACAAACAAAAAAACACAACACACAAAACACAACAAAACACAAACAAAACACAACACAACAAAACACAACACAAACACAAACAACAAAAACACAACACCAACACAACACAACACAACACAAACAAAACAAAAACACCAACAAAACACAACAAACACAACACACAAACACAACACAAACACAACACAACACAAGCAACAACAAAACAAAACACAACACAAACACAACAAAACACAACACAACACAAAACAAAAACACACAACAACAAAACACAAACACAAACAACACACACAACAAACACAAACAACACAACACAAACACAACACAACAAACACACACACAACAAAACACACACAACAAACACAACACAACACAACACAACAACACAACAAAACAACAAAACACAACAAAACACAACACAACACACACACAAACACAACAAAACACCAAACAAAACACAACACAAAACAACAACAAAACACACACAACAAAACACAACAAACAAACACAACAAAACACAACACAAAACACAACAAAGCAACAAACAACACAACACAACAAAAACACAACACAACAAACACAACAAAACACAACAAACAACAACACAACAAAGCACAACACAAACACAACAAACACAACAAAACACAACAAACACAACACACAACAAAAACAACAACAAAGCACAACAAAACACAACAAAGCACAACAAAA
>JAPXFY010000012.1:93923269-93930769 GCA_030674185.1 Monoplex corrugatus | reverse complement strand
AGCTTTCAAGATGACTTCCATTGCCAACACGAACAGTATGGGAGAGATTGCACAGCCCATTGCAATGCCCACCTCTAGGTCTATCCAGTCCGTGGTGTATTCTTTGGTAGAGAACCGCATTGAGAACCCTTGGAAATACTTCCTCAGCATTGTTCGGATGTTTTCTGGGATGTGATACATTTCAAGAGCCAGCTGGATCATATCGTGTGGAACTGATCCATATGCATTCGCCAGATCAAGCCAAACTACGTCAATGTCTCTCTTCTCTGTTCTTGCTTTTTGGATGGCATCCCAAATCAACGTGGCATGTTCCAAGCATCCAGGCATTCCTGGTATGCCTCCCTTTTGGACTGACATATCCAGATACTTGTTTTCTGTCAGGTATTTTGTCAATCTTGCTGCCATAACAGAGAAGAAGATTTTCCCCTCGACGTTCAGAAGTGATATTGGCCTGAACATATATATATATATATATACATTTTTTTTTTTCGGGTGACAGTTATCCCAATCGTCCAGGGATGTCGGACAAGTAGGATTGTTAATATGGTGTGGACATGTTGATTTCTTTGTGATCGATTGTCATTCATTCTCTGCAGGCCGATGCTGGTAGTGGCCATTGATGCGCACTGGAAGCATTCAGCCCAATCCAGGATAGAGATACAGTGTGTAAATCAGCGCGGGCCTCGTCTCTCCATCATTTGTGCTTTTGTTTTTCTACCGCTTGTGATCAGTGAATCTGAATAAATACATACCACCCCCAAATGACTCCCATTCCATTGCTTTGTTCGTGAAACGGGTTGAAATGAGAGAAGAGAGAGAGAGAGAGAGAGAGATAGAGACAGAGACAGATAGATAGAGAGATAGAGACAGAGACAGATAGATAGAGACAAAGACAGACACAGGAACAGACAGACAAACATATAGAGAGAGAGAAAGGGAGAGAGAGAGATAGATAGATAGAAAGACAGACAGACAGAGACAAAGACAGACAGGTAGGCAGACAGACAGACAGATAGAGAGAGAGAGATGGAGAGAGAGAGAGAGAGGGGGAGAGAGATAAATATATAGATAGAGACAGATAGACAGAGACACAGACAGACAGATAGACAGACAGACAGACAAACAGATATATCGAGAGAGAGGGAGAGAGAGACACAGACAGACAGATAGACAGACAGACAGACAAACAGATAGATAGAGAGAGACAGGTAGACAGACAGAGACAAAGATAGGCAGATAGACAGACAAACAGAGAGAGAGACAGACAGACAGACAGATAGACAGACAGAGACACAGACAGACAGATAGACAAACAGACAGACAAACATATAGATAGAGAAAGATACAGATAGATAGACACACAGACAGAAAGATAGACAAACAGACAGACAAACAGATAGATAGAGAGAGACAGATAGCCAGACAGAGACACGGACAGACAGATAGATAAACAGACAGACAAACAGATAGAGAGAGAGACAAATAGACAGACAGAGACAAAGACAGATAGACAAATAGACAGACAGATAGATAGAGAGAGAGACAGATAGACAGACAGAGACACAGACAGAGAGATAGACAAACAGACAGACAAACAGAGAGAGAGAGAGAGAGAGAGAGATAGACAGACAGAGACAAAGACAGACAGACAGACAGACAGAGACAGAGACAAACAGACAGAGACACAGACAGACAGATAGACAAACAGGCAGACAAACATATAGGTAAAGATAGAAACAGATAGACAGACAGATAGACAGACAGACAGAGACACAGACAGACAGATAGACAAACAGACAGACAAACATATAGATAGAGAGATAGATGGACAGACAGAGACACAGACAAACAGACAGACAAAGACACAGAAAGACAGACAGACAGACAGACACAGACAGAAACACACACACACATACACAGACAGATGGACAGACACACAGACAAACAGACAGAGAGAGGGGGGATAGGGAAGAGACGTGGGTAAGGGAGAATTTAACTACAGAAGGGAAGACCTCTCCCAGATTTTTTTTTTACTTTTTCGTGTAATCATATTTATGCTTTTCTTTAGGGTTTTTCCATATTTCTTTCCTGGTTTCTGTTTGTCTGTCTGACTATCTGTCTGTCTGTCTGTCTGTCTGTCTGTCTGTCAGTCTGAGTCTCTCTTTGTTTTTCTCGTTCAATTTTTATCTTTTTCTCTCTCTTTCATCATTCCCTATCCACATGCGCAGACACATACAAACAACCAAACACACACATACACACACTCACACACACATACACATATACACACACTCACACACACATAGACAAACACTCACACACTCACACACACACATACAAACACACACTCACACACACATATACACACACTCACACACACATACACACACTCACACACATACACACACGCACATACACACACACTCACACACACACTCACTCACACACATACACACACTCACACACACATATACACACACTCACAAACACATACACACATACTCACACACACATACATACACACATAAACACACATTAACACATACACATACACACACTCACACATTCACACACACTATATACACACTCACACACAATACACACACACATATATACACACTCACACACATACACACACACACTCACACACACATACACACACACTCACACACATACACACACACACACTCACACACACATATACACATACTCACACACATACACACACACTTACTCACACACACATACACACTCACACACATACACACATACTCACACACATACATACACACATACACACACATTCACACATACACATACACACACACTCACACACGCATACACACACACACACACACGCACACATACAACCATACTCACACACACATACACACACTCACACACACACATACACACACACTCACACACATACACACACCCACACTCACACACACACATACACACTCACACACATGCACACATACTCACACACATACATACACACATACACACACATTCACACATACACATACACACACACTCACACACGAATACACACACACACTCACACACACACACACACACACACACATACAACCATACTCACACACACATACACACAGACTCACGCACACATACACACAGACTCACACACACTCACGCACACACACAGACTCACACACACATACACATACACACACACACTCACACACACATACACACACACACACACACACGTACACACATACACACACTCACACATACACACACTCACACATACACACACATACACACACATACACACATACACACGCACACACACACACACACATACACACACACGCCGGCAAACACACACACACACACACACACACACACACATACACACACACACACACACACACACACACACACACACACACACACACACAAACATACACACACATACACACACTCACACAAACACACACACACATACATACACACACACACACACACACACACACACACACACACACACACACACACACACACACACACGCGGTATTCCTGAGATATGAACCAATCTTTCAGGAGATGGCAGACTAAATATTATATTCACGTGAACATGACAATTTCACAAGGTAAAGACTCAATATATCCACGTGAACATGACGATTTCACAAGGTAAAAACTGTTGGTTGACAGACAGCACACTTGCAATAGAGCTGTTTCACGTGTGACTGGTGTAAAACAATCTTATGGACACTCAGGATTTGCCATTTATTCATGAGTGTATTCTCCGGTACTGTGCTGACTTGTTCGTGCCTGCAGCAAAGAAGAATTCCTGCTGTCAGCAAACTCAAGGTTTGTCATAATTTTCTGTTTGTGTTCTGTCTGTGCTACGGTGTTTATAATCGGACACCAGCAATAGTTAGTCAGTTGGGTAGTCAGTCGGTCGGTCGGTCGGTCGGTCGATAAGTCGGTCAGTCAATTGTAGGAATTTCTGAGAGACGAATCAATTCTTAAGAAGTTTTGCTGACGAGAGACGGTATTTATATGTACGTTATCTATGGAATGCAGGCTTGTCATATTGGCAGATGTGATGCGTCTAGTGTGTCGGCTTCGGCCTGCACCGCTGGCTAGCACTGCTGTGCGAAAAGAAGAGCAAGGCGTAAGTCTCTTCCTGTCAGTACATAGCCTCTCCATCAGCAAGCCCTACGCTGTGCCTCCTCGTGGCGACAGGCGGTAACTGAGCACCTCACGGACTCAGGCTGAATCTCGTAGGACTCGGAGGAGGTCTGGCCCCCAGACGTGAGGCATGCAGGCCCACCGGTGTGTGGACACACCCTGGTGCCCATGAACCAGATCCCCAAGCTATGGGTAAATAGCTCCACTGCCTTGTGGACATCTCGGGAGATGGTAAGTCTAAGGGAGTTAACCCTGAAAGAAAAAGCCGATGGAAGGCAAGGGGAAACCACCATCGTAGTTTTCCCCAGGAAAACCATGGACAGGAGAAAGAGAAAGAAGAAAGTTAACGACGTCAATAGGTGCTCCCGTGGAGCACCTTCGTCCGGTAGGGACTGTCATGCGGCACAGGTGACACCAGACCGTCAGGCAGCTACTGCGACCAAAATTAAATTCAACACCAAAATAGCAACATGGAACATCAGAACAATGTTACAGAAAGGTAAATTAGACAACATCAAAATGGAGATGGAAAGGCTTAACATCAGTATTTTAGGACTAGGGGAAGTGAGATGGAAGGGGGCAGGCATGATGGCATCAGGAGAATATACAGTGATATACTCTGGTGGTGATTCGCATGAAAGAGGAGTAGGCATCATAATGGACAGAGACAAATCAAAAGCAGTTAAGGGATACTGGGCAGTGTCCGACTGGTCAAATTCGGAGGCAGACCGTTTGATATCAACATCATACAGGTGCACCAACATCCGCAAGTGCTCAGGAAGACATCGACAACTTCTACGAAGTTTTAGAGATGGCCAAGGTCCAATGTAAATCACAAGAAGTTACAGTAATAATGGGAGATTTTAATGCTAAAATGGGACAGGATAGGGTGGAGGATATAGTTGGACCTCATGGCCTTGGTATACAAAATGAAAGAGGGGGGAACTTGTAGAATGGGCACAGATGAATGAGTTCATAGTAGGAAACACCTGGTTTGAGCAGCCTAATAGAAGAAAATGGACTTGGATGAGTCCAGGAGATAATACCAAAAATCAAATTGACTACATCCTGATCAACAAAAGATTTAGAAATTCTTTACTGTCAGCAAAAACACTACCAGGCGCAGACTGCAACAGTGACCATAATCCTGTAGTGGGGAGATTTAGGCTGAAATTGAGGAAAAGAAAACAGACCAAAAGCAACATCAAACTAAACCTTGGTCTCTTAAAGACAGATGAAATGATACGTCAAAAAGTTAATGTACATGTTCAAAACAAATTCAGTGCTATGGAAGACATTGGTGACAGTGAGGAACAATGGACAAAGTTGAGAAATTCTATAAATGAAGCTTGCGAAGAAATCCCTAAGGCAGATAGAAAAGCAAAAAAAGAGTTGGATGACTAATGACATTTTGGGCTTGATGGAGGAAAGGAGGAAGGCAGAGAGAAACGAGGAGATATACAGGAAGATAAACAAAGAAATCAGGTATAGGTGCAATAAAGCTAAGAAAGCTTGGCTGAACACAAAATGCAAAGAGATAGAAGAACGACACAGAATGGATCCTCAGGGTATGTACAGACGAATTGAAGAAATTGTCCACAGGAAAAATACATGCACATCAACTGGTTGATTAAAATCGAAAGATGGTACGCTTATCATGGAAAAAGACAAAATATTAGACAGATGGGGAGAGTACATTAAAGACCTTTTTGATGATGACAGAAACGAAGAACACATTATAAAAAAGAACTTTGAAGGACCACCCATAATGAAAGATGAAGTTAGAGCAGCACTGAAAAAGATGAAACCAGGAAAAGCCCCAGGACCAGACAACATTACTACAGAGATGATTGAAGCCCTGGAGGAATTTGGCATAGAAAAAATAACAGTCCTCCTAAATGAAATTTATGACACTGGAAAAATCCCCAAAGATATGTCAAAATCAATTTTCATTGCACTTCAAAAAGAAGACAGGGGCCATAGAATGCGAACTCCATCGCACAATCAGTTTGATGAGTTATGTAACAAAAATCCTGTTAAGAATAACCATGATGAGGACAAGGAATAGAATCAAAAGAGAAATAGCAGAAGAACAGTGTGGATTTGTGGAGGGGAAAGGAACTATTAATTCCATATACATCCTAAGAACTATCATAGAGAGGTCAATTGAGATGAATAAGGATTAGTATTTATGCTTTCTTGACAATACCAAGGCTTTCGATCGGGTACGACATGGAGAACTGATCAACCAACTGGAGAGACTCAATGTTGATGGAAAAGATCTACGAATAATCAGGAATATGTACTAAGAACAAACAGCTGCAATGAGAATAGAAAACAATATAGGCTCTTTTCAAAACATCAAAAGAGGAGTCAGACAGGGTTGTGTTTTGTCATCAGATCTGTTTTCACTATATAGCGAAAACATCATGAGAAACCTAGAAGAAGACCTTGGATTAAAGGTTGGAGGGAAAATGATAAACAACATTCGGTACGCAGATGACACCGTGCTAATTGCAGAAAATGAAAGGGACCTACAAAACCTTGTGAACATACTAGAAATAGAAAGCAAAGGTAAGGGGTTGGAACTAAACAGCAGGAAGACTGAAATCATGGTGATCAGTAAAAAACATGAAATCCCCTCATGCAACATAATAGCAAATGGCACAACCTAGACACAGGTTAATAAGTTCAAATACCTGGGAACGGTCATTTCATCAGACGGCAGATGCACATCGGAAATAGCTGGCAGAATCGGCCAAGCCAAAACAGCATTCAAGAAGATGACAAGCATTCTTACCAACAAATGCCTATCAATTAACATCAGAGAGTCCTTGAATGTTATACATGTATAGAACCAATACTGTTGTACGGATGCGAGGCGTGGACAGTCAGCAAGCAAAGCCAGAGCAGGATCGAGGCAGCCGAGATGTGGTTTCTCAGAAAAATGTTGAGAGTTTCCATGGACAGCAAAGAAAACAAACGAGACAGTCTTGATGGAGGCAGACACAAGTAGATCACTCATAAGGAAGATTAGGAAAAGACAAGCAACATTTATAGGCCATTTTATGAGGAAGGGGGATTTGGAGCACCTGGTCACAACGGGAAAGCTGGAGGGAAGAGAGCACCAGGTAGACCCAGGGAGAGAATGCTGGACGGACTTGCAGAGTGGCTGGGGATGAGGAGGGTTGGGGAGATGCTGGGGGCAACGAGAGATTTAGATGGTTGGAAGTTCATAGTCGCCAACGCCATGCGGCAGGGCACATGATGATGATGATGATAATGATGGAATGCAGCACTGAAACAATAACGGACCAAAATCAACCTTGA
>JAPXFY010000012.1:93913269-93918269 GCA_030674185.1 Monoplex corrugatus | reverse complement strand
ACGGATGTTAAAAAAAATGTCTAAAATGGGCAGGCAATGATAAACAAGTGTGACAAACACTATCTACCATTACTCTTGCTTCACGTAAAGTTCCGGTTGATCTGATGTATCTCCAAGGTCACGGTGACCTAGAAAAATACAAATTTTGGATTTTTTGTCTGATGTGTCTCAAAGGTCATGGTGACCTAGAAAAATACAAATTTTGGATTTTTTGTCTGATGTGTCTCAAAAGTCAGTGACCTAGAAAAATACAAATTTTGGATTTTCTGTCCGATGTGTCTCAAAGGTCATGGTGACTTAGAAAAGTACACATTTTGGATTTTCTGTCTGATGTATCTCCAAGGTCACGGTGACCTAGAAAAGTACAAATTTAGGATTTTCTGTCTGATGTATCTCCAAGGTCACGGTGACCTAGAAAAGTACGTTTTGGATTTTCTGTAATTTTTTATGTTTGCTTGTTTTTTCTTCACAAAACAGCATATCGTTAGAACGCCTTGGCCGTCAGGTTCTTCTGCCTGTCCTGCTATTCCTCTACTGTTTCCTTCTTTCTCCTACTCCATCCCCATGTATTGGGATGAAGGTGACTTAGTGACTGGTTGCTGACGTCAATGGTGTTGTGGTGAAGAACACAGATCAATGTCAATGGCAGAACAGATCAAATGCACATTCTGAACGTTACACATTTGATTAGCTCCGTTTTTTAAAAAAAATAATTTTAAGCTTCTTGATAGTATACGTGTGTGGACACGCTTGTACGTGTGTGTGTGTTACGTGTGTGTGTGGTGTGTGTGTGTGTGTGTGTGTGTGTGTGTGTGTGGGGTTGTGTGTGTGTTGTGTGTGTGTTGTGTGTGTGTGTGTGTGTGTGTGTGTGTGTGGTGGTGTGTGTGTGTGGTGTGTGTGTGTGTGGTGGTGGCACATATGCATATACTTGTGTGCCAAGGGGGAGAAATGGATACATGATTAACCTGATAACTGGATTGATGACTACAGACACGTGGAACCGAGACAGAAGTGGATGTGGTAGAATGAATACCAGAGGGAGAGATGAGACGGGAAATAACAGAGGGAGAGATGAGACAGGAAATACCAGAGGGAGAGATGAGACAGGAAATACCAGAGGGAGAGATGAGACAGGAAATTCCAGCGGGAGAGATGAGACCGGAAATACCAGAGGAGAGATGAGACAGGAAGTACCAGAGGGAGAGATGAGACAGGAAATACCAGAGGGAGAGATGAGACAGGAAATACCAGAGATGAGACAGGAAATACCAGAGGGAGAGATGAGACAGGAAATACCAGAGATGAGACAAGAAATACCAGAGGGAGAGATGAGACAGGAAATACCAGAGAGAGAAAGAAATACCAGAGGGAGAGATGAGACAGGAAGTACAGAGGGAGAGATGAGACAGGAAATACCAGAGGAGATGAGACAGGAATACCATAGGGAGAGATGAGACAGGAATCACCAGAGGGAAGATGAGACCGGAATCACCAGAGGGAGAGATGAGACAGGAATGCCAGAGGGAGAGATGAGACAGGAATCACAGGGAGAGATGAGACAGGAATCACCAGAGGGAGAGGTGAGACGGAATCACCAGAGGGAGAGATGAACAGGAATACAGAGGGAGAGTAAAGGAATACCAGAGGAGAGATAGGGACAAGGAATTACCAGAGTGAGAGGAGACAGGAATTACCATGAGGGAGAGATGAACAGGAATCGCCAGAGGGAGAGAGTGACACAGTGAATACAGTAGGGAGAATGAACAGTGAATGACAGAGGGAGAGGTGAGACAGGAATACAGAGGGAGAGTGAACAGGAATGACAGAGGGAGAGTGTGAACAGTGAATACAGAGGGAGAGGTGACAAGGAATTACAGAGGGAGAGGTGACACAGGAATGACAGAGGAGAAGGTGAACACAGGAATGTACAGAGGGAGAGAAAAATGACACAAGAGACGGAATCAGAGGGAGAGGTGACACAGGAATGACAGGGGAGAGGTGACACAGGGAATCACAGAGGAGAGGTGACACAGTGAATGACAGAGGGAGAGTGACACAGTGAATACAGAGGGAGAGGTGAGACAGGAATGACAGAGGGAGAGGTGACACAGTGAATGACAGAGGGAGAGGTGACACAGTGAATGACAGAGGGAGAGGTGACACAGTGAATGACAGAGGGAGAGAGTGACACAGGAATGACAGAGGGAGAGGTGACACAGTGAATGACAGAGGGAGAGTGACACAGTGAATGACAGAGGGAGAGGTGACACAGTGAATGACAGAGGGAGAGTGACACAGGAATGACAGAGGGAGAGTGACACAGTGAATGACAGAGGGAGAGTGACACAGGAATGACAGAGGGAGAAGGTGACGAGGGAATGACAGATGAGAAGTGAACAGATCAGAGGGAGAGGTGACACAGTGAATGACAGAGGGAGAGTGACACAGGAATGACAGAGGGAGAGGTGACACAGGGAATGACAGAGGGAGAGGTGACACAGTGAATGACAGAGGGAGAGAGTGAACAGGAATGACAGAGGGAGAAGGTGACACAGTGAATGACAGAGGGAGAGGTGACACAGTGAATGACAGAGGGAGAGGTGACACAGTGAATGACAGAGGGAGAGGTGACACAGTGAATGACAGAGGGAGAGGTGACACAGTGAATGACAGAGGGAGAAGTGACACAGTGAATGACAGAGGGAGAGGTGACACAGTGAATGACAGAGGGAAGTGACACAGGAATCACAGAGGGAGAGGTGACACAGGGAATCACAGAGGGAGAGGTGACACAGGGAATCACAGAGGGAGAGGTGACACAGGGAATCACAGAGGGAGAGGTGACACAGGGAATCACAGAGGGAGAGGTGACACAGGGAATACAGAGGGAGAGGTGACACAGGGAATGACAGAGGGAGAGGTAGACACAGGAATCACAGAGGGAGAGGTGACACAGGGAATCACAGAGGGAGAGTGAACACAGGGAATCACAGAGGGAGAGGTGACACAGGGAATCACAGAGGGAGGGACAGGAATCACAGGGAGACACAGGAATCACAGAGGGAGAGGTGACACAGGGAATCACAGAGGGAGAGGTGACACAGGGAATCACAGAGGAAGAGGTGACACAGGGAATCACAGAGGAAGAGGTGACACAGGGAATACAGAGGAAGAGGTGACACAGGGAATGACAGAGGAGAGGTGACACAGGGAATACAGAGGAAGAGGTGACACAGGGAATCACAGAGGGAAGAGGTGACACAGGGAATCACAGAGGGAGAGGTGACACAGGGAATCACAGAGGGAGAGGGACACAGGGAATCACAGAGGGAGAGGTGACACAGGAATGACAGAGGGAGAGGTGACACAGGGAATGACAGAGGAGAGGAGACACAGGGAATACAGAGGAAGAGGTGACACGGAATACAGAGGAAGAGGTGACAGGAATGACAGAGGAAGAGGTGACACAGGGAATGACAGAGGAAGAGGTGACACAGGGAATGACAGAGGAAGAGAGTGACACAGGGAATGACAGAGGAAGAGGTGACCATGGAGAATGACAGAGGAAGAGGTGACATGGGGAATGACAGAGGAGAGGTGACACGGGAATGACAGAGGAGAGGTGACACGGGAATGACAGAGGAGAGGTGACAGGGAATGAAGGGGAGAGTGACACAGGGAATGCACAGAAGTGAGAGTACACAGGGAATCACAGAGGGAGAGGTGACACAGGGAATCACAGAGAGAGGTGACACAGGGAATACAGAGGGAGAGGTGACACAGGGAATGACAGAGGAGAGATGACACAGGGAATCGCAGAGGAGAGAGTGACACAGGGAATGACAAGGGAAGGTGACACAGGGGTACAGAGGAGAGGTGACACAGGGAATCACAGAGGGAGAGTGGACAGGGAAATACAGAGGGAAGAATGAACAGGGAATCACAGGGGGAGAGGTGACACAGGGAATACAAGAGAGAGGTAAACAAGGAACACAGACGGAGAGGTGACACAGTGAATGACAGAGGGAGAGGTGACACAGGGAATCACAGAGGGAGAGGACATGAACACAGGAATCACGAGGTAGAGGTGACACAGGGAATCACAGAGGGAGAGTGACAGGGAAATCACAGAGGGAGAGATGACACAGGGAATTACAGAGGGAAAAGATGACACAGGGAATCACAGAGCGAGAGATGACACAGGGAATCACAGAGGAGAGGTGACACAGGGAATCACAAGGGAGAGTGCAAGGAATGACATAGGAGAGGTGACACAGGAATCACAAGGAGAAGTGACACGAGGAATCACAGAGGGAGAGGTGACACAGGGAATCACATAGGTAAAGGTGACAAGGGAATCACAGAGGGAGAGGTGTACAAGGGAATCACAAGGGAGAGGTGGCACAAGGAATGACATAGGGACAGGTGACACAGAGGAATCACATAGGTAGAGGTGTGACACAGGGAATCACAGAGGAGAGGTGACAAGGGAATCACAGAGGGAAGGTGACAAGGGAATCACAGAGGGAAGGTGACAAGGGAATCACATAGGTACAGGTGACACAGGGAATCACAGAGGGATACAAGGTGACACAGGGAATCACAGAGGGACAGGTGACACAGGGAATCACAAGGGACAGGTGACACAGGGAATCACAGAGGACAGGTGACACAGGGAATCACAGAGGGACAGGTGACACAGGGAATCACAAGGAGACAGTGACACAGGGAAACATCACAGAGGAGATGTGACACAGGAATCACAGAGGGAAGGTGACACAGGGAACAACATAGGTAGAGGTGACACAGGGAATTGAGTAGAGTGACACAGGGAATCACATAGGTTGTGGTGACACAGGGAATCACAAAGGGAGAAGTGACACAGGGAATGACAGAGGGAGAGGTGACACAGAGAATCACAGAGGGACAGGTGACACAGGGAATCACAGAGGGAGAGATGACACAGGGAATCACAAGGGAGAAGTGACACAGGGAATGAC
>JAPXFY010000012.1:93905769-93910769 GCA_030674185.1 Monoplex corrugatus | reverse complement strand
TACCATCCAGCCCATTTTTGGAGAAGAGAGAGAAAGAGAGAAGCCATGACACGAGACACGAGACCAGAGTGAGAGCACATTGACAAAGAAGCCTTAAAAGATATGTAGCAGTGTTGACACATGTGTGTGTGAGGTGCGAAGTAAACGTTGTGTAGACAGAGAACCCAGCAAGTTGTTTCATCACATTGTCTAACAGCCTTTCTGTTGTCTGAGGACTTCACTCACTTTGCCCTGGTGGACCTCCATCCTAGTTCACGTCCGTTTAATAATGGGTTTCTGTCAACTTTGGTTTTTAACGAATGAAATTGTCCAAGATCCCTTCCAATATCTATGTGAATGTGTGTGTAAATGTTTGTTGGTGTAAATACACACATGTGTGCCAGACTGCTTGGGGCGTATTTCACATAGTTCTTTACTCTTGGAATGTCAGACACACATCCACTAAAATTGTCAAGAAAAACAAACATTATTTCCAAAACAAGCATGACCGCCCGCGTTCAAGCGAACAGGAACCAGAAAAATATGAACATATCATCACATCGCGTATTAATTACTTATTATGATTCCATGATCAAACACTTGATTATTACAGAAAGTTTTATCAAAAAAGACTTGTTAATGAATTTTTCTATTATCATCATCATCAGGTGCCCTGCCGCATGGCGTTGGCGACCAAGGACTTCCAACCATCTCTATCTCTCGTTGCCCCAGCATCTCCCCCACCCTCTTCATCCTCAGCCACTTTGCAAGTCCGTCCAGCATTCTCTCCCTGGGTCTACCCGGTGCTCTCTTTCCCTCAGCTTTCCCGTTGTGACCAGGTGCTCCAAATCCCCCTTCCTCATAAAATGGCCTATAATGTTGCTTGTCTTTTCCTAATCTTCCTTATGAGTGATCTACTTGTGTCTGCCTCCATCAAGACTGTCTCGTTTGTTTTCTTTGCTGTCCATGGAACTCTCAACATTCTTCTGAGAAACCACATCTCGGCTGCCTCAATCTTTCTCTGATGTGTATTGATTTATCTAAAATATTTCACGCCTCGCATCCGTAAAACAGTATTGGTTCTATATAACATTCAAGGACTCTCTTTCTGATGTTAATTGATAGGCATTTGTTGGTAAGAATGCTTGTCATCTTGAATGCTGTTTTGGCTTGGCCGATTCTGCCAGCTATTTCCGATGTGCATCTGCCGTCTGATGAAATGACCGTGCCCAGGTATTTGAACTTATTAACCTGTGTCAAGGTTGTGCCATTTGCTGTTATTTTGCAGGAGGGGATTTCATGTTTTTTACTGATCACCATGACTTCAGTCTTCCTGCTGTTTAGTTCCAGCCCCTTCCTTTGCTTTCTATTTCTAGTATATATTCACAAGGTTTTGTAGGTCCCTTTCATTTTCTGCAATTAGCACGGTGTCATCTGCGTACCGAATGTTGTTTATCATTTTCCCTCCAACCTTTAATCCAGGGTCTTCTTCTAGGTTTCTCATGATGTTTTCGCTATATAGTGAAAACAGATCTGGTGACAAAACACAACCCTGTCTGACTCCTCTTTTGATGTTTTGAAAAGAACTTATATTGTTTTCTATTCTCATTGCAGCTGTTTATTCCCAGTACATATTCCTGATTATTCGTAGATCTTTTCCATCGACATTGAGTCTCTCCAGTTGGTTGATCAATTCTTCATGTCGTACCCGATCGAAAGCCTTGGTATAGTCAACAAAGCATAAATACAAATCCTTATTCATCTCAACTGACCTCTCTATGATAGTTCTTTGGATGTATATGGCATTAATAGTTTCTTTCCCCTCCACAAATCCACACTGTTCTTCTGCTATTTCTCTTTTGATTCTATTCCTTGTCCTCATCATGATTATTCTTAACAGGATTTTTGTTACATGACTCATCAAACTGATTGTGCGATGGAGTTCGCATTCTATAGCCCCTGTCTTCTTTGGAAGTGCAATGAAAATTGATTTTGACATCTTTGGGGATTTTTCCAGTGTCGTAAATTTCATTTAGGAGGACTGTTATGTTTTCTATGCCAAATTCCTCCAGGCTTCAATCATCTCTGTAGTAATGTTGTCTGGTCCTGGGGCTTTTCCTGGTTTCATCTTTTTCAGTGCTGCTCTGACTTCATCTTTCATTATGAGTGGTCCTTCAAAGTTCTTTTTTATAATGTGTTCTTCGTTTCTGTCATCCTCAAAAAGGTCTTTAATGTACTCTACCCATCTGTCTAATACCTTGTCTTTTTCCATGATAAGCGTGCCATCTTTTGAGTTTAATCAACCAGTTGATGTGCATGTATTTTTCCTCTGGACAATTTCTTCAATTCGTCTGTACATACCCTGAGGATCCATTTTGTGTCGTTCTTCTATCTCTTTGCAATTTGTGTTCAGCCAAGCTTCCTTAGCTTCATTGCACCTATACCTGATTTCTTTGTTTATCTTCCTGTATATCTCCTCGTTTCTCTTTGCCTTCCTCCTTTTCTCCATCAGGCCCAAAATTTCATTAGTCATCCAGCTCTTTTTTGCTTTTCTATTTGCCTTAGGGATTTCCTCACAACCTTCATTTATAGAACTTCTCAACTTTGTCCATTGTTCCTCACTGTCACCAACGTCTTCCAGAGCACTGAATTTGTTTTGAACATGTACATTAAATTTTTGACGTATCATTTCATCTGTCTTCAAGAGTCCAATGTTTAGTTTGATGTTGCTTTTGGTCTGTTTCCTTTTCCTCAATTTCATCCTAAACCTTCCCACTACCGGATTGTGGTCACTGTTGCAGTCTGTGCCTGGTAGTGTTTTTGCTGACAGTAAAGAATTTCTAAATCTTTTGTTGATCAGGATGTAGTCAATTTGATTTTTGGTATTATCTCCTGGACTCATCCAAGTCCATTTTCTTCTGTCAGGCTGCTCAAACCAGGTGTTTCCTACTATGAACTCATTCATCTGTGCCCATTCTACAAGCTTCCCCCCCTCTTTCGTTTTGTGTACCAAGGCCGTGAGGTCCAACTATATCCTCCACCCTATCCTGTCCCACTTTAGCATTAAAATCTCCCATTATGACTGTAACTTCCTGTGATTTACATTGGACCTTGGCCGTCTCTAAAACTTCGTAGAAGTTGTCGATGTCTTCCTGAGTACTTGGGGATGTTGGTGCATACACCTGTATGATGTTGATATCAAATGGTTTGCCTCCGAATTTGACCAGTAAAACTCTGTCGGACACTGCCCAGTATCCTTTAACTGCTTTTGATTTGTCTTTGTCCATTATGATGCCTACTCCTCTTTCATGTGAGTTACCACCAGAGTATATCACTGTATATTCTCCTGATGTTATCATGCCTGCCCCCTTCCATCTCATTTCCCCTAGTCCTAAAATACTGATGTTAAGCCTTTCCATCTCCATTTTGATGTTGTCTAATTTACCTTTCTGCAACATTGTTCTGATGTTCCATGTTGCCACCTTGGTGTTGAATTTAATCTTGGTTTTGGTCGCAGTAGCTGGCTGACAGTCTGGTGTCACCTGTGCCACATGACAGTCCCTATTGTAATTGGGAAAAACAAAATTAAACAATCGTTCTTGTATAAGGATTTTCTCCAAACTCGTCTGAACTCGCCGCTCATTAATAATAATAATAATAATAATATTGGACATTTGTTGAGCGCCTTCCTCCCTCACAAGGAGGGAGCACAAGGCGCTTCACATAATAGACGCACAGAACAGCCACAAATAGTGTACACATATAACATAAGACATATGGACAGATATGTCACACTTCATACTGCAAAACACATCATACCACATAATACCACATGATAACATAATAACACATCTCATACCACATCACTACACACAAATATGGAAAGGAAAACAGAACTATACATGACTCATTGAGAGTGGAAGGTGGTGTTGTGAGGGGAATAGGGATCACATATCTGAAGCTGGAAACAGATGGAGAAGAGTCAGTTTTCAAACTAGCAGGGCGCACAGATGTAACAGTTTGAATGTGCCTCTGTTTTCTTCTTCCTCGTCGGCGCGTTCGTTTCCATGGCAAACAGAACCCAATCTCCAATTCACGCAGCCGAGAGACAAGGTCAGAGGTCAATGGAGCAGCAGGAATCGCAACCAGTTCATCGCGAGAATAGTAAACAGAAGGCGAGGCAGTGCGCTCACCCGGACAACAGCTGCCGACATGCTGGCGATGGTTGCATGCTGCGTTTTGCACGTAAGCGGTGAAGTAGGTTGGAGGAAATGGCTGACTGGCACAGTTCAGAACAGAAATGTCACTGTGACCTGTTGTACACGTTGAAACGAAAAATGGCTGACAGTGAAGAAATGGAATACACAGCCTTGACGAAAACAAAAAACAGCACAACGAATCTGAGGAGGGGTGGGATATGATTTTCTTGCCCCCGGCAAACATATACACAGTGATAAAAAGAGAAACAACGCTTAAACGAACAGAAGGACCTATGAGAGAACAACGAATTCGAAAACACAGCATCGCGATGTTGGATACCCGCCTCACCCGGATGGAGACAGGCTTCACCTTCTCTGTCTATAGAAAGCCGACCCACACGGACAAGTACTTACAATTTGATAGTCACCAGCCACTGGAACACAAGCTTGGAGTAATCAGCACCCTCACCCACCGAGCAAAGACCATCTGCTCTAACGACACCGCTAGAGAAGAAGAGGTGCAGTACATCAAGAAAGTACTCAGTGTGTCAGGATACCAGAAGTGGGCCTGGGATATTCCAGGGGGCAAGAAAATCATATCCCACCCCTCCACTGAACGGTCAACCTCTTCGAGAGGGCACATCTCCATGCCATACGTCAGCGGCGTCACTGAGGCTCTCAGCAGGAAGATTAGGAAGTTGCGAGTCGGTGTCCACGCCAAGCCCACCAACACCATCAGAAGCCAGTTAGTCCACCCCAAAGACAAAACAGACAAATTGGACACATCAGGGGTGATATACAAGATAGACTGCCAGGACTGTG
>JAPXFY010000012.1:93895769-93898269 GCA_030674185.1 Monoplex corrugatus | reverse complement strand
TTAAAGGAGAAATACCATGCATATTTTGTATCTTCTTCTACCTGGGAATGCCAATTTTGTTTATAAGAGCTAATTAAACGGTCTTTGAATTCAGATAGAAATACAATTTCACTACCTACACCCTGACTGATCCAAACTATTCCAAACCCATTATTTGTCAAAATGTTCTTTAAATTATTTATCCAATTATGTTTTCCTCTTTCGTGTTCGTGTAGCATCATATCATAAGCCTGTCTACATAATCTTGTTGTTGGTAGTTTCAAAATTCTTAGCGAGTACTTTACGCACTTAACGTTTGTACGAATACTTAACGGATATCTGCCACTTTCTCCATACGCCATTTTATTAGAAAATGAATTGGTACATTGAGAAAACGTTTGACTGCAAATGTATGTACAATTTCCATGTGTTTATTTTCTAAAGTACCCCAGACTTCTCCTGCGTATGTTAGTACTGGTTCAATTTGTGTATCAAAAAGTTTCCAAAAAAGAGAGGGGTCAGCAGAGTTTAAGTTTTTCATCGCTCTCAGTATTTCAGTTACACCCCTTTTGCTTTCGTACACATTTCCGTCCATGCTGCTGTTAGGCTTAATTTCGTAGTAAAAATCAACCCAAGATGTTTATAGAATTTATCACTTTAACCTGATAATCCCCATACCGCCAATTTTCATTTTTTGAAAGGTGCCCACCCTTACGGAAAGCAAGTATATTAGATTTATCAAGATTAACACTCAAATATAATTTGTCTGCTTCTAGTTTTAGAATGTTTAACTGATTTTGTAGTCCGATAGCTGTATCTGAGATAAGTACTACATCATCCGCAAATAACATCAAAAAAACTTCAGTAGCTCCTGGGATAATTTGTACACCGTGCCATCCATTTTTGGATAATTCAATAGCTAATTCATTTATGAAAAAAGAAAACAATTGAGGACTTAATAAACATCCTTGCTTCACTCCTCTTGGACAGTTGAAAAACTCTGTGTACAAACATTTATCTCTCACACAAGCTAATACTGTATCATAAATTCCTCTCACCGCTATATACAGTTTTCCATTCACGCCACACTTTCGCAATACATTCCACAATGCATTCCTGTTTACAGAGTCGAACTCTTTTCTGAAGTCAATGAATGCTATGTATAATTTAGAATTTCTATTCAAATATTTCTCTACTAATGCATATAATGTAAATATGTGGTCCACAGTACTATACTCTGCTCTAAATCCAGCTTGCTCCTCAACAATAATTTTTCCCTTCCTACCCATATTTAGTTAGTCTTTTATTCAATATATGTGTATAAACCTTTCCTAAAATACTTGTGAGTGCTACTCCTCTATAATTGTCTGGATTATTCTTATCTCCCTTTTTATGTATTGCTACTATAACAGATTTAGACCAGGATATTGGGAAATATCCCTTCTCAAATAATACATTAAACAGATCAAGCAAGAAGTTGAGTACAGCTATATTTGCCTGTTTTAGCATTTCACTGATTACATTATCAATACCGGCACTTTTGCCTATTTTCAAATGCCTTACCCCATCCATAACTTCCCTCATGTAAATCGGGTCATTAAATATAGGTTTTTCTAAATATTCTTTTCCGTTTATTTCTGTCAAATTTTCATTTTGATCTTCGCTGTCCTCAGCGTTGAATATTCTATAAAAATGGTCATGCCACTGTTGTAGGCTAATGTCATTATATATTACACTTTTTCGATTGACAGTTCTAACTGTTGACCAGAACAGCTTTGGATCATTAATTGATTCTTTCAGTGATCGTAGTCTGTTCTCATCATATTTATCCTTTTTCTGTTTAATCGTTTTAGTATATAGCTTTCTTTCTTTAACATATAATTCTTTACGTTCTGCCAGATCCGTTTTGGCTCTTCTTAAACCTCTCAATAAACTCTTTATGACTCTTCTCTTTCTTGCACATTCTTCATCAAACCAATCATTTCTTTTCTTCCTCTTTCTACCAATCACTCGAATCATACATGCTGCTGCTCCATAACCATACATGCTGCTGCTCCATAACCATACATGCTGCTGCTCCATACAATGCATTCACAAATGTATCAACAGATTTATCAACATCATCAATCATCCATTCTTTTGCTCTTTCTAAACACTCTTTGAATTCATTTGACTCTAATTCATTCTTGTACACATTCACAAATTCATTCAACCACACAACTCTTTCACCCAAGATACAAGATACAAGAATTTTATTTAGCCCAAAGCATCACAATGGGAAATTGTTTTGGCATTCGCATTAAAATACATATAGGCACAAGAACGCATAAGCACATGTACACACATACTCTTACTCTCTCTCACTCTCTCTTTCACCCCTCTCTCACCCTCTTCCTCCCCTCATCTCTCTCCCCCTCCCTCTTTGTCGAAACAATATCAAAGATAATGACTAAATCTAAATATGTACGGTTAGAAAAGCACATCCTAAGAGTCAGATGCCTTGGTCAGGACTTTTAACAAT
>JAPXFY010000012.1:93884056-93889056 GCA_030674185.1 Monoplex corrugatus | reverse complement strand
TCTAGAGGGGGTTGAGTTCTCACACAATGGCGATGAGTAAATAAAGAAAATGTACCATAAATCTACAGTTCAGTACAAAGGTGTCCACTAATGACAGTGCTACCAACACACACTTCTTTGTATTGTATGACAAAGGTTTGGGGTCCTCTGACAGGACTGCACAAACACGTTTCCAGACAATTAAATCATATAATTCTTATTTTGGGTCACACTACACACACATACACACACACACGCTCGCGCCGCGCGCACAGCGCACACACACACCACACACACACATACGCACACACACACACAACACACAACACACGTGCATACACACATACACACACCAACACACACACACACACACACACACACACACACACACACAACACCACACACACACACACACACATCACACACACACACACACGACACACACACACACATACACACACACACACACACACACAACACACACCACACACACACATTTAGGGGAAACATACAGACCCACACACACAAAGCACACAATCCCAACTTACATACACAATATACATATATATATATTACGTGAACATGCATAACACAGACATACACATAGACACACATATACAAAGACACACACACACAACACCACCACAGACATTTATAATCCAAAACCATTATAATAAAACAAAAATAAAATAAAATGAAATAATTTCTAAACAACAAACAAAAGTAAAAAGAAACAAAATACGTACATACATATAACACTTTCTCACAACAATGTTTATCACAAGAAATAATACTTATTCTCATATTTCTCATAGTCACGTAAAGTTTGCTTTCTTTCCTGCAGCCGATTCTTCAATTTGAAATTCTATCGATTCGTTTGGTGTAAAAAAAAAAAAAAAACACTAATGGGAAACTAAACCGTTATCTCTGAATGAACTATTCTTTGAACACGAAATTCATTTCCGCTGGAAAAAATAATGATTCAATTCACAGACAGACAGACAGGCAAACAAAAGTCCACAGATATAAAAGGACATAACACAATAGACACAGTCAAAACGACTGAAGACAATAATAACGGTTGGTGGAACGTGTTTTGTTCGTTCAGGTCTGCCATTCTGCTCTTCACACAATACGCCATCCATCACTCGCTCAGACAGGTCTCAAAATTGTAACAAGAATTTCCACTATCTTTCCGCTCACGCGCACGCGCACGCGCAAGCCGGAGTTCACGCACTTTCTCTCTGTCTCTCTGTCTCTGTCTGTCTGTCTGTCTGTCTTCTCTCTCTCTCTCTCTCTCCTCTCTCTCTAGCTCTCTCTCTCTTTCTCTCTCTCTCTCTCTTCTCTCTCTCTCTCTCTCTCTCTCTCTCTATCTCGCTCTCTCTGCCCGTCTCTGTCTGTCTCTGTCGCTTTCTGTCTGTTCATCTGTCTCTGTCTCTCTCTGTCTCTCCCTCTATCTCTCTCTCTGTCTCTCTCTGTCTCTCTCTCTCTCTCTGTCTGTTTGTCTGTCTCTGTCTCTCTGTCTCTGTCTATCTGTCTCTCTCTCTCTCTCTTTCTCTCTGTCTGTCTGTCTGTCTGTTCGTCTGTCTGTCTGTCTGTCTGTCTTCTTCTCTCTCTCTCTCTCTCTCTCTCATGGCACATGACAGTCAAAATGTGAGTGCTCAGATGTGCGTACAATAACAATGCATATGGCCAACATCAGTTTAGGTCGGCTGTCTGCTTTCTGAAAAAAAAAGTAACAAAAATAAGATAAAACAAAATAAGATAAATTAGAATAAAATGAAATGAAATAAGGTAAAACAAAACAATGTAAAATAAAACAAAATACAATAAATAAACTGAAAATAGAACAGAGGTGTTTAAGTTCAGACTCAGCTCTGGACATACATACAAATTGTCCGGTTTGCCGCCCATTTTTTAAAGCTTCAATCTTTCTTGTAATGTCACCAAAAGGTTTCCATAGATCCTGTTCCGCTCCTCTGAAGCCGTCCCCATTATAAGACTTTTGCTAGCACATAGAGTTTTACACATAGGGAAACCTGTCAGACAGTAAATGGCAGATGTGAGTGGAGGGTATATGAAATCATCCGACTGCGAGGAATTATTTTTGAACAAACTTGAGGACTCCTAAGGAAGGTGACCCATTAGAGTCCCCTAACAAAAAACAGACCCACACTTACACCAGTCCTCGCCCGTGAAACGCCCATACCTCTCTCATTATCGTGAAAAGGATTTAGTCAACGTAACAAGTTTATCTTGGCACAAAAATCAATGGCATCCCCACTTCATTCAAACGTTTAACTACATAACATATACAGTTTGACGTCCATGACTGGGTCATGTCCATTTTAACAGTTCTCGCTTTGTGGTCTTGTCCATTAGTCTGTTTTTCTGTCTGCTGCTGTGTGTTCTTACTGTTCTGTTTGTCTGTCTGTCTGTCTGTCTTGTCTCTGGCTGGTGGCTGGCGCTGGACTGTCTGGCTGGCTGTCGTGTTGTCTGGTCTGCTGGCTGGCTGTCTATTTGTCTGTCTGTCTGCTGGCTGCTGGCTGGCTGACTGCTGGCTGTTGTCTGTCTGTCTGTCTTCTGCCTGTCTGTCTGTCTCTTCTGTCTGCTGTCTCTGTCTGTCTGTCTGTCTGCTCTCTCTCTATCTATCTCTATCTGTCTATCTACTCTATCTATCTTCCCTGTCTCTTTGTCTGTCTCTGTCTCTGTCTCTTCTCTGTGTCTCTGTGTCTCTCTCTGTCTCTCTCTCTCTCTCTCTTCTATCTATCTTCTCTCTCTCTCGTCTCGATTATAGGTGACTGTTTGTGTGTAATCATCAGATGACTGTTGCTGTCTGTATTTTCTATATACTCTATATAAACAGCCTAGATCTCCCAGTGCGTGAAGTAGACTATATCCCTCCTATTCCCTGTGCCCCTTATCTGCCCAGCATATACAATCTCATGCTAGATGCACATTTTAAGGGACATTTGTCTAGACGACTACTGTTTAACAGTTGTCTGTAGATCTTGTTGTTGTTGTTGTGTGGTGGTGTGTCTGTTATTTTTAATATTGTTAACTGTTGTTGTTGTTGTGTAATATATTGCTGCGTTGTTTGTACTTGTTGTTGTTGTTGCTGCTGTGTTGTTGTTAATATGTTATTGCTTTGTTGTTGCATTGTTGTTAATATTGCTGCTGTTGATGTTCTTGTTGTTGTTTGCTGCTGCTGTTGTTGTTAATATTGTTATTGCTGCTGTTGTTGTTGTTGTTATATTATTGCTGCTGTTGATGTTCTTGTTGTTGTTGTTGCTGCTGCTGCTGTTGTTGTTGTTAATATTGTTACTTGCTGCTGTTGTTGTTTAATATTATTGCTGCTGTTGATGTTCTTGTTGTTGTTGCTGCTGCTGCTGTTGTTGTTAATATTGTTATTGCTGATGTTGTTGTTGTTGTTATATTATTGCTGCTGTTGATGTTCTTGTTGTTGTTGTTGCTGCTGCTGTTGTTGTTAATATTGTTATTGCTGTGTTGTTGTTGTTGTTATATTATTGCTGCTGTTGATGTTCTTGTTGTTGTTGCTGCTGCTGTTGTTGTTGTTATTGTTATTGCTGATGTTGTTGTTGTTGTTGATATTATTGCTGCTGCTGATGTTCTTGTTTGTTGTTGCTGCTGCTGTTGTTGTTGTTAATATTGTTATTGCTGATGTTGTTGTTGTTGTTAATACAATTCTCTGTTGATGTTCTTGTTGTTGTTGCTGCTTGCTGTTGTTGTTGTTAATATTGTTATTGCTGCTGTTGTTGTTGTTGTTGTTAATTATTGCTGTTGTTGATGTTCTTGTTGTTGTTGCTGCTGCTGTGTTGTTGTTAATATTGTTATTGCTGCTGTTGTTGTTGTTGTTAATATTATTGCTGTTGTTGATGTTCTTGTTGTTGTTCTGCTGCTGCTGTTGTTGTTAATATTGTTATTGCTGCTGTTGTTGTTGTTGTTAATATTATTGCTGCTGTTGATGTTCTTGTTGTTGTTGCTGTTGCTGCTGTTGTTGTTGTTATTTGTTGTTGCTGTTGTTGTTGTTAATAATGATGTTTGTTGTTCTGTTTGCTGCTGCTGTCTTTGTTGTTGATGTTGTTTTGTTTGTTGTTGTTGTGCTGTCTTTGTTGTCATTGTTTTTGTTGTTGTTGTTGTTGTTGCTGCTGTCGTCTCTTTCAGAAAGTGGTCGAGCAATGTTGAGAAAATCCTCTGTTGTTTACAACATGTCATGTTTGCTCCTTGGTTACTTTTTTTCAAAATAGAATAAACTTTCTATGAAGCTAGTTTTTGAGAAATGGTACTTGTGTGTAGTGTGTATTGTTGTGTGTGGTGTGTGTGTGGTGTGTGTGTGTGTGTGTGTGTGTGTGTGTGTGGTGTGTGTGTGTGTGTGTGAATGGCCACATACAACAACACACCACACACACACACACACACACACTCCCCACACACACACACGCCACTCCTGCTCACACGCACACACATTTATTGTTATTTATTATAAATAAAATGTATTTATTTATTATCATTTATTTATTTTTATCATTATTTATTTATTTATCTGTTTATTCTTTATTTGTTTTTTATTTGATTATCTAATCATTTAGAATAAAACTTATTTCTTTATTCGTTTATTCATTTATTATTATTTATTCATCTATCTGTTTTTTATTCGCATACAGATTTTTAATCTCTATGTAAACATATTTTGCAGCAGGACATTGATTAGTTTTGCAAATCATTTTCCTCTGCTCCTAAATTGTTCAACAGTGTATATGTCTTGTACATGTTTTCTCTCCAACCATCAACCTTTTTTTTGGGGGGGGGGGGAGGGGGAGGCAACTCAATCAAGGAACCCTCATAAAACCGAACCCTAATTCCATTTTCAATCATGGAAGATGGCAGAGGAACAATCACTATGAGCTTTACTCAAAGAGTGTTTTTGTGGTTGGGGAAGGGAGAAGACAGAATCACTTTGCTTAGCAAACCGGTTGATGGGGGGGGGGGGGGGGGTAAGG
>JAPXFY010000012.1:93871556-93874056 GCA_030674185.1 Monoplex corrugatus | reverse complement strand
TCTACCAAGGTAGAGTTACATGTCTACCTAGAGTAGAGTTACTGTCTACCTAGAGTATAGTTACTATGTCTACCTATAGAGTAGAGTTACTATGTCTACCTATAGAGTATTGTTACTATGTCTACCTATAGAGTATAGTTACTATGTCTACCTATAGAGTAGAGTTACTATGTCTACCTATAGAGTATAGTTACTATGTCTACTAGAGTATAGTTACTATGTCTACCCTTGTGTCGATCTATCATTAATTAAAAAAAATCTTTATAATAGTAAAACATGTATCTGGAGTGTTCTCTTGAATAACGAAAAGGAATCAAGCGAAACGACAACACAATAATAACAAAAACCCAGTGAAAACAACAAAACAATAATAACAAAAACCCAGTGAAAACAACAAAACAATAATAACAAAAACCCAGTGAAAACAACAAAACAATAATAACAAAAACCCAGTGTAAAAACAAAAAACAATAATAAACAAAAACCCAGTGAAAACGACAAAACAATAATAACAAAAACCCAGTGAAAACAACAAAACAATAATAACAAAAACCCAGTGAAAACGACAAAACAGTAATAACGAAAAATAAATATTCAAAAATAATACCAGGATATGAAAGATACATTCTGATTTTGTCATGAAAATATCAGAGGAAAAAAAAACCAAAAAAAAACATGTTTGAGTTTCCTGACCAGTGTTACGGTCGGCACCAGGCTGACAGACTTTTCGCTTTAAACCAAAAGATGTTTTCGCATGCAAGTATTTGTGACCTCCCACCACGAAATCAGTCTTAACTCGCAGTCAGTCGAACAGCACTAGGAGCTGAAAAGCTGACTGAGGGTCTATCTGGGGTGTTTTGACTTTTTCTCAAAATTGATTTCTGTAGACTATAATCTATCCCCCACAGACATTTTTTTTTCTTGAAAAAATATTATTAATCAATTTAAATCGGTATCTTAATGCACTGCTCGCATCAGAAAGAATGCAATTTCCTACCAAAAGTACCTATTTTTGTCTCTTATTATGAACCGTAACCTGTACAGTACTCGCACATGTAATATACTGATGGAAAGATCTTTGGTGCACCTTTCAGATAATGACAGTTAAAATTAGAAACAAACTGGGTCAAAGCCACCAAATAAAGAAATTTAGGAAAATGTGTAGGAGAGCACACAACAAACTTTAGAGGCCGTTTTCTCAAAATGGCCATCATACAACTTAATGACTCTAAACATACATAACTTCTACATTTTTTTGAGTACAAGCTTTATTCAAGTACCAAAATAATCAGCAGAATGTACACTTTCCAGTGATATGTATATCTCAAAATACCCAAAATGCTAGTTAAGACTGATTTTGTGGTGGGAGGTCACATTTTTATTCCTTAATATACAGTGCTGCAGAGTAGGCTACCACGTCTCAGGTATGCAGGCAGGGGGTATGTGTAGGTGAACTGGGGGAGGAGATCTTGAACCACACTCCGGTGAACAGCTCACCAACATGAAGCATGAACACCTCTGGCAAACCGGTGTTACAAACACCATCAGATCCCAGCACTACCAAGCCGATACCTTTACCATTACCGCCAAAGGGATTTGGTATGCGTACTGTGGTTCTCTTGACAGAAAGTCAATGGAATCACACACATCATTCAAACTCTAAGTACCTACATATAAGCCAAAGTCTCTCCGACTGGATGTAATCCTACTAAACACTACTTTCTGTCTGTCTGTTTGTCTATCTGTCTGTCTATCTGTCTGCTTGTTTGCTTGTCTGTCTCTCTGTCTGTCTGTCCGTCTGTCTGCTTGGCTATCTGTTTGTCTGCATATCTGTCTGCATGTCTGTCTGTCTGCATGTCTATCTGTGTTTCATGCCTGTTTGTCTGCTTGTCTATTCTCTATCTCTCTCTATCTGTCTCTCCGTTCTGTCTTTCTGTCTGTCTGTCTATCTGTTTGTCTCTCTCTCTCCCTCCCTCTCTCTCTCTCTCTCTCTCACTCTCGCTCTTCTCTCTCTCCCACTCTCGCTCTCTCTCTCCCCTCTTCTCTCTCTCTCTCTCTCTCTCCGTCTCTCTCTCTCTCTTTCGCCTTCTCTCTCTCTCTGTCTCTCTGTCTCTCTCTCTGTCTCTGTCTCTCTCTCTCTGTCTCTATCTCTCTCTCTCTGTCTCTCTCTCTCTCTCTCCCCCGTTCCGTCTGTAGTCTTCCCTGTCTCTCACTCACCCACAGACTATTTGCCCTTTGATAAAGTCTTGTTATAGTGCTCTTTGTGTTTGTGTGTGTGTGTTGTTGTGTGTGTTTGTCTATGTGTGTGTTTTTGTGTATGGTGTGATTGTGTGTGTGTGTGTTTGTGTGTGTGTGTTGTGTGTGTGTTTGTGTGTGTGTGTGTTTTGTCTTGTGTTAGTGTGTTATGTTTGTGTGTCGTGTGTGTGTGTGTTTGGTGCGTTTGTTGTGTGTGTATATGTGTATGTGTTTGTGTGTGTGTTGTTTGTGTGTGTGTCTGTGT
>JAPXFY010000012.1:93851556-93859056 GCA_030674185.1 Monoplex corrugatus | reverse complement strand
TGATGGCATCCACATGTAGCCTGTTCAAGCTGGTTTTGTCTCTATGTTTCTGCTAGCTTACAGATGTATACCTTTGTTAATTAATATTCATTCGAGCTTCCTTCATTCTGCGTTATCATTACTACGTTTTGAACATATGAGAATGAAATTCATATTTATATGCATATGCATAGTCATAGTCATAATTATTCATGTTAATGTAAATGTTCATATTCGTTTTCATATTCATATTTATATTTATATTCATGTTCATATTCATATATTCATTTCTGTTTCATATTCATATTCATTTCTACAATGGATTTACCATCCATATGCGGCATTCTATGGACTAAGCACTCTAGACATTTATCAGGAATCTTTTACTGGCATCAGTATGTTAATCCCCAAAGCATTATACACCTTCAGGAGGAGAACAGTGGCACCCCCAAACTGCTGTTCTTTACAGTGACACCCCCAAACTGTTGTTCTTTACAGTGACACCCCCAAACTGCTGTTCTTTACAGTGGCACCCCCAAACTGCTGTTCTTTACAGTGGCACCCCCAAACTGCTGTTCTTTACAGTGACACCCCCAAACTGTTGTTCTTTACAGTGGCACCCCCAAACTGCTGTTCTTTACAGTGGCACCCCCCAAACTGCTGTTCTTTACAGTGGCACCCCCAAACTGCTGTTCTTTACAGTGGCACCCCCATACTGCTGTTCTTTACAGTGGCACCCCCAAACTGCTGTTCTTTACAGTGGCACCCCCAAACTGCTGTTCTTTACAGTGGCACCCCCAAACTGCTGTTCTTTACAGTGGCACCCCCAAACTGTTGTTCTTTACAGTGGCACCCCCAAACTGCTGTTCTTTACAATGGCACCCCCAAACTGCTGTTCTTTACAGTGGCACCCCCAAACTGCTGTTCTTTACAGTGGCACCCCCAAACTGCTGTTCTTTACAATGGCACCCCCAAACTGTTGTTCTTTACAGTGACACCACCAAACTGCTGTTCTTTACAGTGGCACCCCCAAACTGCTGTTCTTTACAGTGGCACCCCCAAACTGCTGTTCTTTACAGTGGCACCCCCAAACTGCTGTTCTTTACAGTGGCACCCCCAAACTGCTGTTCTTTACAGTGGCACCACCAAACTGCTGTTCTTTACAGTGGCACCCCCAAACTGCTGTTCTTTACAGTGGCACCCCCAAACTGCTGTTCTTTACAGTGACACCCCCAAACTGCTGTTCTTTACAGTGGCACCCCCAAACTGCTGTTCTTTACAGTGGCACCCCCAAACTGCTGTTCTTTACAGTGGCACCCCCAAACTGCTGTTCTTTACAGTGGCACCCCCAAACTGCTGTTCTTTACAATGGCACCACCAAACTGCTGTTCTTTACAGTGGCACCACCAAACTGCTGTTCTTTACAGTGGCACAGGGCAGTAATAAGAACTGAGGTCTTCCACACAAAAACGCTACATGGACACTTCAAAAGAGTCAGAAGTGGTGTTAGTTCAAATTTAGTGACCCTGTACAATTACCCCAGGATAGAAAATCATGCTGGCACAATATACTTACAAGAACAACAATGGCCCCTCTGAAAGACAAGCGTTCCTTACAGGTGTAAACTTGCACTTTGTTGTTGTTGTTGTTGTTGTTGTTGTTGTTGTTGTTGTCAGTACCTGGTTGTTGTTGTTGTTGTTGTTGTTGTCAGTACCTGGTTGTTGTTGTGTTCTGTTTTACGATGGTTGGTTAGTCGATTGGTTGATGCGTTGGTTGGCTAACTGGCTGGTAGGGTGGCTGGCTGGTTGATAGGTTTGCTAACTGGCTGGTAGGTTGGCTGGCTGGCTGGTAGGTTGGCTGGCTGGCTGGCTGGCTGGTAGGTTGGCTGGCTGGCTGGCTGGCTGGTAGGTTGGCTGGCTGGTAGGTTGGCTGGCTGGTAGGTTGGTTGGCTGGTAGGTTGGCTAACTGGCTGGTAGGTTGGCTAACTAGCTGGTAGGTTGGCTAACTGGCTGGTAGGTTGGCTGACTGGCTGGTAGGTTGGCTGGCTGGCTGGCTGGCTGGTAGGTTGGCTGGCTGGTAGGTTGGCTGGCTGGTAGGTTGGCTAACTGGCTGGTAGGTTGGCTAACTGGCTGGTAGGTTGGCTAACTGGCTGGTAGGTTGGCTGGCTGGTAGGTTGGCTAACTGGCTGGTAGGTTGGCTAACTGGCTGGTAGGTTGGCTGGCTGGCTGGTAGGTTGGCTGGCTGGCCGGTGGGTTGACTGGCTGGCTGGTAGGTTGGCTGGCTGGCTGGTAGGTTGGCTAACTGGCTGGTAGGTTGGCTGGCTGGCCGGTAGGTTGGCTAACTGGCTGGTAGGTTGGCTGGCTGGCTGGTAGGTTGGCTGGCTGGCTGGCTGGTAGGTTGGCTGGCTGGCCAGTAGGTTGGCTGGCTGGCTGGTAGGTTGGCTGGCTGGCTGGTAGGTTGGCTGGCTGGCTGGTAGGTTGGCTGGCTGGCCGGTAGGTTGGCTGGCTGGCTGGTAGGTTGCCTGGCTGGCTGGTAGGTATTATTATTATTATTACTATTAACATATTATTATTATTATTATTATTATCATTATTACTATTACTATTCTTGTTTTTGTTGTTGTTGATGTTAGTTTGTTTTTTTATTGCTTATTTATTATTTTCACTAATATTATTATTATTATTATTATCATATTATTATTATTATATTATTATTATTATCATTATTATTATTATTATCATTAGTGTTATATTATCATCATCATCATCATCATCATCATCATCATCATCATCATCATTATTGTTTTACTATTGATTCTGCTTTGACAATGTGGGCGGATGGGTTTGATATTTCTAATGGAAGACTGATGAAAAGCTAAAAACGTTTACTGTGTAAACTTGATGCAATCCTCTGTGTTGTGAGGGATTTGCCAATAGACAGAAAGAAATGAACAAAGGAAAGATCAATTGTTATTATAGTGAAATGGACAAAGGAAACATCAATCGTTATCACAGTGTCTAAAAGCATCCCACAAGGAAATTGCTTTCGATTGTGATTTCAATCGTTTTCGTCTTTTTCTCTTCTGTTTATTTTTTCTTTGTATGTTTTGCTCTTTTTCACGTCTCCTTCGTTGTTTGTTTTTTTTCCTTCTTTCTTTCTTCTTTCTTTCTTTCCTCCAGCTCTGGGTTTATGTGCAGGCTTAAGGCACCTGTGACGTTAGTGCATATGGAATTCATTCTGAGCGTGGAGACGTCATGTTGAGAAACTGAAAGTGAAATTGACACTTCTTTCTTTCTTTCTTTCTTCTTTCTTTCTTTTTTTTCTTTCTTTCTTTCTTTGTTTCTTTCTTTTTTTTTCTTTCTTTTTTTCTTTTTTCTTTCTTTTCTTTTTCTTTCTTTTTTCTTTCTTTCTTTTCTTTCTTTGTTTCTTTCTTTTTTTTTCTTTCTTTTTTTTTTTTTTTTTTTTTCTTTCTTTTTTCTTTCTTTTTCTTTTCTTTCTTTCTTTTTCTTTCTTTCTTTCTTTCTTCTTCTTTCTTTCTTCTTTCTTTCTTCTTCCTTTCTTTCTTTCTTCTTCTTCTTTCTTCTTCTTTCTTTTTCTTTCTTCTTTCTTTCTTCTTCTTTCTTTTCTTTCTTTCTTCTTTCTTCTTTCTTCTTCTTTCTTTCTTTCTTTTCCTTTCTTTCTTTCTTTCTTTCTTTCCATATTTTCTTCTTTCTTTCTTTTTATCTACATTTCTTTTTTTCTTTCCTTCTTTCTGTCTTTCTTTCTTTTTCTCTCTCTCTCTCTCTGTCTTTCTTTCTTTCTATCTCTCTTTCTTTCTGTCTGTTTTTTCTTTCTTTCTTTCTTTCTTTCTATCTATCTATCTCTTTCTTTCTGTCTCTCTTTCTTTCTGTCTGTCTGTTTTTTTTCTTTCTTTCTTTCTTTCTTTCTTTCTATCTCTCTTTCTTTCTCTCTCTGTCTTTCTATCTCTCGTTCTTTCTGTCTGTCTATTTTTTCTTTCTTTCTTTCTTTCTTTCATCCTCTAATAATCTCAGTTACATTATTATATCAAATCACATGAAATGTCATCAAGAACTAATAACTTGCATTACAACCAACATCATCCATGATTTATCGTCCCATTTTTGTTTACAAGTTAATAAATTGTTTTATGTGCTTCTTTTGTTTTATCTTTATAGTTAGAGAGAATTATCTGATTAGTTTCCTTGTTGACCTGAACTGAATTGAACTTTCTAACTTTGTTCTTTCATCTGTTTTTGTTTTGTTTTTTTCTGTCTTCTTTTCATTTATTTTTTTCTTTCTTTTCTCCTGTTAAGTATGTTTATTTTTGGTTGCGTTTGATTACTTGACAATAAATTTGCAGAACTCTTTCGTTCTAAAAGAACACTCAAGCGCACATACACACACGCACACTTTCTCTCTCTCTCTCATTCTGTCTGTCTGTCTGTCTGTCACACATACACATACACACTCACACACACACACACACACACACACACACACACACACACACACACACACACACACACACGCGTTCTCTCTCTTTCTCTCTCTCTCTCTCTGTACGTCTGTCTGTCTGTCTGTCTCTGTCTCTCTGTCTCTCTCTCTCTTTCTCATACACACACACACACACACACACACATACACACACACATACACACACACACTCACACACACACACACACACACACACACACACACACACACACACTCAAACACACACACACACACTCACACCCTCTCTCTCTCTCTCTCTCTCTCTCTCTCTCTCTCTCTCTCTCTCTCTCTCTCTCTCATCTCTCATCTCTCACAAGCTTTAGACATTGCGTCTAATATCACTTATAGTGAAAAGACGTTAAATCAAGGAACGAACGAACACACATACACACACACAAACACATACACGCAAACACATTTTCTCTCTTTCTCTCTGTCTCTATCACTTTCTTTCTCTCTTCCTCTCTCTCTCTCTCTCTTTCTCTCTGTCTCTCTCTTCCTCCCTCTCTGTGTCTCTCTGAGTCTATAATAATAAAGAGCATTTATATAGCGCCTAATCTGATGAAAACAAGAGCCCTAAGCGCTTACAGGTATCACGCAGACACAACCAAACACACACACACACACACACACACACACACACACACACACACACACACACACACACACACACACACACACACACACACACACACACACACACACACACACACACGCACACACACACCAGCCGACATTCAAGGCTCAAAAGACAACAAGGGGGGAATTTGGGGAAGTTAGGAGGGTAAGAGTGGTTTTATAAGATAATGAGAGTGAATGGAAAGAAGGGTATTTCCAGAGAGGACTTGAAAAAGTGAGAGTTGCAGAGTGGCGAACAGAAAGGTAGCTGAATTCAGATTACAGGGCCGAAGGAAAAGAGTTGACATAGGTTTTAGTGCACAGATGGAGCGGAAGGTCAGAGTATCAGCGAGTGACAAGTTGATCGAGAGGGTTGTAAGATGGAGGTCAGAGATGTAAGGGTGCAAGTCTCTATCTCTGTCTCTGTCTCTTTCTGTTTGTCTCTCTGTCTCTGTCTTCTGTCTCCTTCTCTGTCTCTGTCTCTTCTCTTCTCTGTCTCTCTGTCTCTATCTCTTCTCTGTCTCTTTCTCTTCTCTTGTCTCTGTCTCTTCTCTGTCTCTTCTCTCTGTCTCTATCTCTGTCTCTGTCTCTTTCTCTCTCTGTGTCTCTGTCTCTCTCTGTCTCTCTCTGTCTCTCTGTCTCTGTCTGTCTGTCTGTCTGTCTCTCTCTGTCTCTATCTCTCTCTGTCTCTGTCTCTTGTCTCTGTCTGTTTGTCTGTCTGTCTCTCTCTCTGTCTCTCTCTCTCTGTCTCTGTCTGTCTCTGTCTGTCTCTGTCTCTGTCTGTCTGTCTCTGTCTCTGTCTGTCTGTCTCTGTCTCTGTCTCTGTCTCTGTCTCTGTGTCTCTGTCTCTGTCTGTCTGTCTCTCTCTCTGTCTCTATCTCTCTCTGTCTCTATATCTCTCTCTCTGTCTGTTTGTCTGTCTCTCTCTCTCTGTCTCTCTCTGTCTCTCCCCCCCCCTCTCTCTCTCTCTCTCTCTCTCTCTCATCTCTCATCTCTCACAAGCTTTAGACATTACCAGTGTTTTTGCTTCTATTCAAAATGAAAAAAAAGTCTTGGAAACAACCATTCTGAAATTTAAATCTCATGAATCTTGTTGAAGACATGGATTTCTGGAGGAGACAGTGATGTGTTCTGCATGTCGCACAGCTTAAACAAGGAAGGAAAGACGGGTTTTAAAAAGTGAAGAAGGAAACAAATAAAGACAGAAGAAATGAAAAACAAATACTGAATGAAGGAAAAATGAGAGAAGAAACGAAAGAAAGAAGGAAACTAAAATCGAAGGAAAAAAGAAAAAGGAAAAAAGACAAAAAGGATGGATGGAACGAAACAAGAAAGGGAAGAAGGAACTCAGAACTCAGAATTCAGAACTCAGAACTCAGAACTCAGAACTCAGAACTCAGAACTCAGAATTTTTTAATGTACATCGGCCTTAGGCCACAATACAATAGTCGGTGGGGCGGGAGGGGGGGGGGAGATAGGGATTTTGTGGTTTACACCAATATTGCAATGCGTATGATTGTATCGTCGAACATTGACACTTTCCGTGCTTTCCTCAGTTGATACTTCGTCGGTGTAACAGTCAACAGATCTTTCTTTTGCTGACCATATCTAACATTTAATGAAGTAATACACTAAACAGTACTTGATTATCACCAAGCTTCGTCAGTGCATTAAGGCATCAAACAAGTCATAAAGATATTTATATACATATACATATATCGTTCCATTCCTCCATCTACTGGTCAAGCAATTAGTCTCTCTGTATAGCCAACAGCCAGTCAAATAATACAATCATCAAACGATCAACAAATAATTGGTAAAATCCCCTTGCTTGCGAAATAAACTTTACTTTATCCATCCAATCAAAGGGAAGAAGGGATAGGTTTGGAAAGATAGAAAGAAAGGAAAGAAAGAACGATGAAGAAAGAAAAGGAGGAATGAAGGAAAGAAAAGAATTCACAAGACAGGAAAGAAATTAAGGAAAGAGAGACAGAAAGAAAGAAAAAGTGAACAAACAAAGAAAGGAAGAAAACAAACACAGAAACAAATAGAAAAGGAAGGAAAGAAAGAAAGAAGAAATTAAAGAAAAGAAGGAAGGAAGAAAGGAATGGAGAGAAAGAAAAAATGCAGAAAAAAGGAAAGAAAGAGAAAGCGAAAGAAAGAGAAAGGGAAAGAAAGAAATGAAACAGGGCCAAAATGTTGGGCAGGTAGAAAGAAGGAAGGAAGGAAAGAAAGACAGAAAGAATAAGAAAACAAACAACTTTACGGAGCACACTAAACACGACACATAATCAAGCAATCCATCTTTACCTTTCTTCGCGAAAAAAAAAAAAAGAATAAACGAAATAACATTTGACAGAGAGATAAACGGGCAGAAATGAAAACAGGCAGACGCAGACCACAACAACA
>JAPXFY010000012.1:93824056-93831556 GCA_030674185.1 Monoplex corrugatus | reverse complement strand
AGACAGACAGACAGGCAGACAGACAGACAGGCAGGCAGGCAGGCAGGCAGGCAGGCAGGCAGGCAGGCAGATAGGCAGACAGACAGACAGGCAGGCAGGCAGGCAGGCAGGCACACAGGCAGGCAGATAGGCAGGCAGGCAGGCAGGTAGACAGGCAGGCAGGCAGGCCTATTCTTCTTCTTCGCATTCTTCTTCGCATTCTTCTTCTTCGCATTCTTTTTCTTCGCATTCTTCTTCGCATTCTTCTTCTTCGCATTCTTCTTCGCATTCTTCTTCGCATTCTTCTTCGCATTCTTCTTCGCATTCTTCGCATTCTTCTTCGCATTCTTCTTCGCATTCTTCGCATTCTTCTTCGCATTCTTCTTCGCATTCTTCTTCGCATTCTTCTTCTTCGCATTTTCGCATTTCCTTCTTCGCATTCTTCTTCCCTTCTTCGCATCTTCTTCTTTCTTCTTCTTCTTCTTCTTCTCTTCTTCTTCCTTCTTCTTCTTCTTCTTCTTCTTCTTCTTCTTCTTCTTCTTCTTCTTCTTGCTCTTCTTCTCTTCGCATTCTTCTTCTTCTTCCTTCTTCTTCGATTCTTCTTCTTCTTCGCATTCTTCTTCTTCTTCGCTCTTCTTCTTCTTCGCATTCTTCTTCTTTCTTCTTCGCATTTCTTGCTCTTCTTCTTCGCATTCTTCTTCTCGCATTCTTCTTCTTCTTCTTCCGCATTTCTTCGCTTCTTCTTCTTCCATTCTTCTGTCATTCTTCGCATTCTTCGCATTCTTCTTCGCATTCTCTTCTCATTCTTCTTCGCATTCTTCTTCTTCGCATCTTCTTCTTCTCATTCTTCTTCTTCTCATTCTTCTTCTTTCTTCTTCTTCTGTCATTCTTCTTCTTCTTCATTCTTTCGTCATTCTTCGCATTTCTTTTCGCATTCTTCTTCGCAATTCTCTTTTCCATCATTCTTCTTCTTCTTCGCAATTCTTTTCGCATTCTTCGCATTCTTCTTCTTCTTCTTCTTCTTCTTCTTCTTGCATTCTTCTTCTTCTTCTTCTTCTTCTTCTTCTTCTTCTTCTTCTTCTTCTTCTTCTTCTTCTTCTTCTTCTTCTTCTTCTTCTTCGCATTCTTCTTCTTCGCATTCTTCTTCTTCGCATTCTTCTTCTTCGCATTCTTCTTCTTCTTCTTCTTCGCTTCTTTTCTTCTTCTTCGCATTCTTCGCATTCTTCTTTGGCATTCTTCTTCGCATTCTTCGCATTCTTCATCGCTCTTCTCTCGCATTCTCTTCGCATTCTTCTTCGCCATTCTCTTCTCGACATTCTTCTTCGCATCTTCTTCTTCTTCCTTCGCATTCTTCTTCGCATTCTTCTCTTCCAATACATTCGGTTCGCATTCTCTTCGCAGTACTTTACGCAAATGTACTTCTTCGTCGTCGATCTTCGAAATCTCTCGATTCTTGTCGCATTCTCTCAATTCTAATAAGTAATAGATACATGGCTTCAGGAAGAGCAAGCCAATATGAATGAGACACCCTAGTTTATAAAACGCATTCAAACATTTGATCATCTTTCCAGTATCCAGATACAATTGAGGGGAAGTAGAAAGATACCATTGAGGGGAAGTAGAAAAGATACAATTGAGGGGAAGTAGAAAAGATACAATTGAGGGGAAGTAGAAAAGATACAATTGAGGGGAAGTAGAAAAGATACCATTGAGGGGAAGTAGAAAAGATACAATTGAGGAACTAGAAAAGATACAATGAGGGAAGTAAAAAGATAAAATAAGAGGAAATTGAAAAGATACCAAATTTAGGGAATAGAAAACATACATGAGGGAAGTAGAAAAGATACCATTGAGGGAAATAGAAAACATACCATTGAGGAAAGTAGAAAACATACATAGAGGGACAGTAGAAAAGATACAATGAGGGAAGTAGAAAAGATACAGTTGAGAACACTAGAAAAGATACAATCGAGTAAACTAGAAAAGATACAGTCAGAGGAACACTAGAAAAGATACAATGAGGAACACTAGAAAAGATACATCGAGGAACACTAGAAAAGATACAATGAGGAACACTAGAAAAGATACAGTCGAAGAACACTAGAAAAGATACAATGAGGAACACATAGAAAAGATACAATGAGGAACACTAAAAAATACAGTCGAAGAACACTAGAAAAGTACAGTCGAAGAACACTAGAAAAGATACAGTCGAGGAACACTAGAAAAGATACAATGAGAACCTAGAAAAGATACGAGGAACACTAGAAAATACACAATTGAGGAACACTAGAAAAGATACAGTCGAGGAACACTAGAAAAAGATACAATGAGGAACAATAGAAAAGATACAATGAGGAACACTAGAAAAAATACGAGGAACACTAGAAAAGACACAATTGAGGAATACTAGAAAAGACACAATTGAGGAACACTGGAAAAGATACACTTGATGATTTCTAGAAAAGATACAATTGAGGAACACTAGAAAAGACACAATAGAGGAACACTACAAAAGACACAATTGAGGAACACTACAAAAGATACAATTGAGGACTTCTAGAAAAGAAACATTTGAGGAACACTAGAAAAGATACTATTGAGTAACAATAGAAAAGACACAATTGAGGAACACTAGAAAAGATACAATTGAGGAACACTAGAAAAGACACAATTGAGGAACACTAGAAAAGACACAATTGAGGAACACTAGAAAGACACAATTGAGGAACACTAGAAAAGATACAGTCGAGGAACACTAGAAAAGATACAGTCGAGGAACACTAGAAAAGATACAATTGAGGAACACTAGAAAAGATGCAATTGAGGAACACTAGAAAAGATACAATGAGGAATACTAGAAAAGACACAATTGAGGAACACTAGAAAAGATATGAGGAAGACTAGAAAAGATACAATTGAGGAACACTAGAAAAGATACAATGAGGAACATTAGAAAAGATACAATTGAGGAACACTAGAAAAGATACAATTGAGGAACACTAGAAAAGATACAGTCAAGGAACACTAGAAAAAATACGAGGAACACTAGAAAAGATACCTGGAACACTAGAGGAACACTAGAAAAGATACCTGGAACACTAGAGGAACACTAGAAAAGATACGAAGAACACTAGAAAAGATATGAGGAACACTAGAAAAGATACGAGGAACACTAGAGGAACACTAGAAAAGATACGAGGAACACTAGAAAAGATACAATGAGGAACACTAGAAAAGATACAATGAAGAACACTAGAAAAGATACAATTGAGGAACACTAGAAAAGATACAGTCGAGGAACACTAGAAAAGATACGAGGAACACTAGAAAAGATACCTGGAACACTACAGGAACACTAGAAAAGATACCTGGAACACTAGAGGAACACTAGAAAAGATACGAGGAACACTAGAAAAGATATGAGGAACACTAGAAAAGATACAATGAGGAACACTAGAAAAGATACAATGAGGAACACTAGAAAAGATACAATGAGGAACACTAGAAGAACACTAGAAAAGATACGAGGAACACTAGAAAAGATACGAGGACCACTAGAAAAGATACAATGAAGAACACTAGAAAAGATACGAGGAACACTAGAAAAGATACAATGAGGAACACTAGAAAAGATACAATGAGGAACACTAGAGGAACACTAGAAAAAATACGAGGAACACTAGAAAAGATACGAGGAACACTAGAAAAGATACGAGGAACACTAGAAAAGATACAAGGAAAACGAACACTAGAAAAGATACGAGGAACACTAGAAAAGATACAAGGAAAACGAACACTAGAAAAGATACGAGGAACACTAGAAAAGATACGAGGAACACTAGAAAAGGTATGAGGAACACTAGAAAAGATACGAGGAACACTAGATAAGGTACGAGGAACACTAGAAAAGATACGAGGAACACTAGAAAAGATACAAGGAAAACGAACACTAGAAAAGATATGAGGAACACTAGAAAAGATACAAGGAAAACGAACACTAGAAAAGATACGAGGAACACTAGAAAAGATACGAGGAACACTAGAAAAGATACGAGGAACACGAACATTAGAAAAGATAAAAGGAACACTAGAAAAGATACAATTGAGGAACACTAGAAAAGATACAGTTGAGGAACACTAGAAAAGATACAGTCGAGGAACACTAGAAAAGATACAGTTGAGGAACACTAGAAAAGATACAGTCGAGGAACACTAGAAAAGATACAGTCGAGGAACACTAGAAAAGATACAGTCAGGGAAAACTAGAAAAGATACAAGGATCAAGTCCATTTAACGTTTATCTGCTTTTAGTTTTAGAATTCATGTTTGCATCCAGGCGACGTGACATAGCTGACAGTTCTGTTGTCTGTGAATTATAAGGTCCTGACCTGGCATTTACAGCAACTATTTTGGATGCCAGCATTTCTGGGGTTTATTCCTAGATCAGAGAATATTCTGTTGTTGTTGTTTTTTTGTTTTTCCTTTCACATTTCCCGTTAACTGGGTGTGAGGGTGTGATGCTAATTCAGCGGCAAATGAACCAAGACCCGGTGTGCATTATGCACTTAGTGCTTGTAAGAGAATTTGTGTAAAATTGCTAAGAAGTCCCTGATGAAATTGTGAGAAAGAAGTTATTTTTCTGGAAAACACAAACAGCACACAGATGAACAGGAGAACAAGAAGGAAGAAGAGAAAGAGAGAGGGGTGAGAGAGAGAGAGAGAAAGAGAGAGAGAGAAAGAGAGAGAGAGAGAGAAAGGGAGAGAGAGAAAGAGAGACAGAGAGAGAGAAAGGGAGACAGAGAGAGAGAAAGGGAAACAGAGAGAGAAAGGGAGAGAGCGAAAGGGAGAGAGAGAAGGAGTGGGAAAGAGAGAGAGAAGGAGTGGGAAAGAGAGAGAGAGAGAAGGGGAAGAGAGAAAGAGAGGGAGAGAAAGGGAGAGAGAGAGAGAAAGAGAGAGAGAAAGAGAGAGAGGGGGGAAAGATAATAATGATAATAATATAATAATTACAATATTTATACAGCGCAAAATCTTGATAAAATCAAATCTAAGCGCTGAAGCAGACACACACGCACGCACGCACACACACGCACACACACACACACCCACCCACCCACACACACACACACACACACACACACACACACACGCATGGCTATAAATGGGGAGAAAGAATAAAAGCAATGGAAAATTATAGAGAGTTTGTTGACGTAGTTCATTAATCTCATTTTGTTTAAATTTTGGAGGACCTTTTTTCAGCACTGAAGAAAACACACAATTGAAATAACATTGTTTGAAGGACTGACAAAATGTTATTTGCCAAGTGTGTCTCAGAAAAAGAAAAAACATTGTAAAATTAGTTAACGAAGCCGAAAACAACACACATCTACACGTTTTTCTGTCCAATAACATTTGATAGAAGGACATTACAAGGTGACACTCTCTTTACCACAAATCAACATGGAATCCTAATCTTTATGTTTCAGACAAGATGATAACGAATTAGGGACGTGTTGTCTCACAAACAAAGGAGATAAAATCCCAACGGGAAAACCTGTTTATTTTTGCATTTTATGGGGGCGCAGATATGACAAATTAATTCCATCAGACACGTAGTCTCCTTGCTTCCATCTAATGATCGACTCATTATATTCTGTTGAATCTCATTGCCACTGGGATGCATAATAAACTGAAAAAGGAAAACAATCATGCCACTAATTTAGGAAACCGTAAAAGTGAAAAGAATCTCTTACCAAGTTTAGAGGGGTTTTTATAACTTTTGTTTTCTTTCATGTTCAAGTGTGGAAAGATGGCCTAATAGTTAGAGCATTAGATGCCACATGAAGTAAACTTGGCTCATGATTACACAGAGCATTGTATTTCCTTAATTAATCAATGGACGCTAAGTGGTGTTCGTCTGTCGTCGTCGACAATGACAACGGCTTCATGAAGTTGCTTTGAGTCAGTGTGTCCGGAGGTGACTGATCAATCCGATCCGGACACAGAAGTTACGTCCACAGGTTGGACATCTGTGGTCGGTTACTGTGGTTGAAGGGTATGCAGCCCTAGCTTTCCGTGCAGCTCGTTTTTCTTGTGCAGATTGGATACGAGACACTTCTGAAGTGGTACATCCGGTTTCGATTCTTCTACGCCAGACTGTACGGTCGAGGGCAAGGTTTTCCCAATTCTCCCAGTCTATGTTGAGGGACTTTAGCCATGCCTTCAAGCTGTCTTTAAACCGTTTTCTCTGGCCTCCAACTGTTTTCTTGCCAGACGCTAGTTCCCCATAGAGGAGTTGCTTGGGAGTTCTGGTGTCAGACATCCGGTACACATGGCCAGCCCAGCGAACTTGACTCTTTTGAAGTAAAGTGTGGATGGAGGGGAGATTAGCTCTCTCTAGTACTTCTGTATCAGGGATCTTCTCTTGCCATCGGATATTGAGAATCTTTCTGAGGCTTTTGGTGTGAAAATGATTCAATTTCCTTGCGTGTCTACTGTAAACAGTCCAGGTCTCACTGCCGTAGAGGAGAGTGGTGAGGACCACCGCTTTGTGGGGATGTGGGAACTCATCATTGGGATAAGTCCTGTCAGTGTGTGTAATACACAGTGGTCATGGAAAAATCAAATGAATTTTCCGTGAATTGTCCATGGTGTAAATCATTCAGGTGAAGTAGAAAAGATACAATTGAGGTGAAATAGAAAAGATACAATTGAGGGGAAGAAGAAAAGATACAATTGAGGGGAAGTAGAAGAGATACAATTGAGGGGAAGTAGAAAAGATACAATTGAGGTGAAATAGAAAAGATACAATTGAGGGGAAGTAGAAGAGATACAATTGAGGGGAAGTAGAAGAGATACAATTGAGGGGAAGTAGAAAAGATACAATTGAGGGGAAGTAGAAAAGATACAATTGAGGGGAAGTAGAAAAGATACAATTGAGGGGAAGTAGAAGAGATACAATTGAGGGGAAGTAGAAGAGATACAATTGAGGGGAAATAGAAAAGATACAATTGAGGGGAAATAGAAAAGATACAATTGAGGGGAAGTAGAAAAAATACAATAGAGGGGAAGTAGAAAAGATACAATAGAGGGGAAATAGAAAAGATACAATAGAGGGGAAGTAGAAAAGATACAATAGAGGGGAAGTAGAAAAGATACAATTGAGGGGAAGTAGAAAAAATACAATTGAGGGAAAGTAGAAAATATACAATTGAGGGGAAAAAGAAAAAAATACAATTGAGGGGAAATAGAAAAGATACAATTGAGGGGAAGTAGAAAAGATACAATTGAGTGGAAGTAGAAAAATACAATTGAGTGGAAGTAGAAAATATAGAATTGAGGGGAAGAAGAAAAGATAGAATTGAGGGGAAGTAGAAAAGATAGAAGTGAGGGGAAGAAGAAAAGATAGAATTGAGGGGAAATAGAAAATATAGAATTGAGGGGAAGTAGAAAAGATAGAATTGAGGGGAAATAGAAAAGATACAATTGAGGGGAAATAGAAAAGATACAATTGAGGGGAAG
>JAPXFY010000012.1:93786556-93799056 GCA_030674185.1 Monoplex corrugatus | reverse complement strand
TAATTTTGAATTAATCGAGTTCTGTTGAGATTGGCCTTCACAATATCCTTATGTACATGTAGATTAAATTGTCTCCCTTGGTTCCAGTGCCCACGCTTCATCTCTCCATATGAAAACATCTTTAGAAACAAGTCGCCGTGGTGTAGTGGTTAACGCAACGGACTACCGACTAGAAGGTTGTGGGTTCGAATTCCCATCAGTCCCTTCAAAAATATATCATTGTGGGATTTTTCGGCTCTAACCGGCTCCTACCCAGCGTTGGGCGTGCTATGGGCTCATTGGGAAGACTGGGACCACAGAGTCGCGTCTCATCCACTTCATAGATGCGTCATTGAGGGTGTTGCTCAAATCTTCTGACCAACACCGCAGGTGTCTGTATCTTTCGGATATGGTTGATATGATAGTAAGCGTAGAGTACAACCCTGTCACGTAGTCTCAATCTTAGATGGAATTCCACAGCATCATGATTATCATCCTCATCGAAATAATAATGATAATAAATAGCTTTTGTATTGCGCTATTCTCAGTTCGACTCACTGCGCTGTTACATAAACAAATAATCTGACTCATATACCGATAACATCATTTTTCAATCACACTAACACACACATACACACACACACACACACACACACAACACACATACCACACACACACACACACACACACACACACACACACACACACACACACACACACACACCACACAAAGGGGGGGTGGGGAGTATACTTATGAAAATCGACATCATCATCGTCGCATTGTAAAAACTGTCCCAGCTTCTGTGGCCATTAACGTGGCGTAGAAAATGGGACGAAAAAACAAACAAACAAACAAAAACATGTTTGGAATGTCGCTAACCTCCATGTCGTCATTTGATGCAGCGTGTTCCTGGCAACCCGAATCGAAAACGCCATCGGGCCGTATGAAGACCTCCTGACTTCAGTGAAAGGACGCAAACTGAGGTGGTACGGGCACGTCACACGATCATCTGGACTGGGCAAGACCGTCTTGCAGGGAACAGTTCAGGGAGGGAGACGAAGAGGCAGACAGAGAAAAAGATGGGAAGACAATATCAGAGAGTGGACTGGCCTTGAATGGAACATCATTCTGCGGAAAGCTGAGGACCGTGAGGAGTGGAGGAAGTTGGTTGCAAAATCTTCAGTGGTGCCCCAACGGTCAACCAGACTACGGGACTGATGATGATGATGATGATGATTCCTGGCAAGCCATACTTTTCCAGAACTTAAAGGTTGGAATTGCGGACTAGTTAGTAGACCCATGGTCTCAAGAGTTCAATCCCAGCCCACAACATTAAAAACTGGCCTGCTGGCTGCCCATCTTAATGTTTCCATCATTCTGGTGGTGTCAGATTAGTGTTTGATAGGTCCACTGGCCTGTTGGCTGCCCATCTTAATGTTTCCATCATTCTGGTGGTGTCAGCTTACTGTTTGATAGGTCCACTGGCCTGTTGGCTGTCCATCTTAATGTTTCCTTCATTCTGGTAGTGTCAGCTTACTGTTTGATATGTCCACTGGCCTGTTGGCTGCCCATCTTAATGTTTCCATCATTCTGGTGGTGTCAGCTTACTGTTTCATAGGTCCACTGGCCTGTTGGCTGCCCATCTTAATGTTTCCATCATTCTGGTGATGTCAGCTTACTGTTTGATAGGTCCACTGGCCTGTTCGCTGCCCATCTTAATGTTTCCATCATCCCGGTGGTGTCAGCTTAATGTTTGATAGGTCGCTTCTCCCCTATCCTCGTTTCAAGACCTTGCTGGCGGATAGGATTATGTGCAGGCTCAGGAAATCTGTCAGATAACTGCTGGCAGATTTGGGTGGAGCGGATATGGGGTTTTCGGATGGTGGTGATTCTCTCTTGAAATAACCCCCATAACTCCAATTAAAAGTTGGACACTTTCAAGAGTGTGGGAACTAATCACCGGGAACTGTGCATCTGTGTTGGCATGACCCATCTGTGTAGGCAATAAGACGTTCACCATTAGTCATCAAATGGTAAGGTTTCAGCAAGGATGTCTTGTCCTTCTGTCTGTCTGTATGTCTGTCTGTCTGTCTGTCTGTGTTTTTCTGTCTGTTTTTGTTGTTGCTGTTGTTGTTGTTGTCTTTCTGTCTTTTTGTCTGTCTGTCTGTCTGTTTGTCTGTCTGTTTGTTTGTCTGTCTGTCTTTCTGTCTGTGTCGGTCTGTCTGTCTGTCTGTCTGTGTCTGTCTGTCTATGTCTGTCTGTCTGTGTCTGTCTGTGTTTTTCTGTCTGTTTGTCTGTCTGTCAGTCTGTCTGTGTCTGTCTGTCTGTGTCTGTCTGTCTGTGTCTGTCTGTCTGTGTTTTTCTGTCTGTTTGTTGTTGTTGTTGTTGTTGTTATCTTTTTGTCTTTTTGTCTGTCTGTCTGTCTGTCTGTTTGTTTGTCTGTCTGTCTGTTGTGTTTTTCTGTCTGTTTTGTTGTTGTTGTTGTTGTCTTTTTGTCTTTTTGTCTTTTTGTCTGTCTGTCTGTCTGTTTGTTTGTCTGTATGTCTGTCTGTGTTTTTCTGTCTGTTTTGTTGTTGTTGTTGTTGTTGTCTTTTTGTCTTTTTGTCTTTTTGTTTGTCTGTCTGTCTGTTTGTTTGTCTTTCTGTCTGTCTTTCTGTCTGTGTCTGTCTGTCTGTCCGTCTGTCTGTGTCAGTCTGTCCGCCTATCTTTTTGTCTGTGTGTCAGTGTGTCTGTCTGTCTGTCTGTTTGTCCGTCTGTCTGTCTGTGTCAGTATGTCTGCCTATCTTTTTGCCGTCCATCTGCGTCTGTCTGTCGTCGTCTGTGTTTCTGTCGTTTGTCCGTCTATCTGTCTGTCTGTCGTCAGTCTGTCCGCTGTCTGTATGTGTGTGTGTGTCTGTCTATCTGCCTGTGTGACTGAATGTGTCGTGTGTGTATTTCTGTCTTATCTGTCCTAATAGCGTATATTCGTCGTGCACAGTGACGTAACGTGGATGCTGTTACAAACACGTGTGTGATCAATACTGCCATAATTCTGGTCCTTTGGGCATAATTACGTCACTGACACAGTAACAGTTTTGCAATTCATTCATTAATTTCATATTGCTTATAGCCCAGCGCTGAGCCATATCAGGGCTAACACCACGTTAAAGAAGAACACCCGTCAGATAACGATAAACTCTGCTCACCGTCAACCTTGCAAATCTAATATTAAGAAAAGCGTAAAATCACATCAAGTGAAATTATTGACTCGTAAAACTGGAAATTGCATAGGGGGGGGTATTGAAGCCTTAAGAGTCGCGTGTAGTGCTTTTGTCTTCATGATAGCCCAGCAATCGAGAGGAGTTGTCGATGCTTAACGTTACACAGTTTGCGAACCCAACAACAGAAACGGGTATTTTAAATGTGAAACAATTTGGGGCAATTTGGTCAAACGTGGTATCATTTCTCTTAACAGTGAAACAACATTTATGGTGGCCAAATAGTGACAAACGGGAAATAGTTTTGTTTTTCTGTGTGTCGTTTTGGTTGGTTGGTTGTTGGTTGGTTGGTTGGTTGTTGTTGTTGTTGCTTGGTTGTTGTTGTTGGTTGTTAGTTGGTTGGTAGGTGGTGGTGGGTGTATTGGTGGATGTGGTTGGTTGGTGTGGTTGGTTGGTTGGTTGGGTTGCTTGGTGGTTGGTTGGATGGTTGGTTGGTTGGTTGGTTGGTTGGTTGGTTGGTTGGTTGGTTGGTTGGGTTTGTTGGTTTGGTTGGTTGGTTGGTGGTTGTTGGTTGGTTGGTTGGTTGGTTGGTTGGTGGGTTGCTTGCTTGCTTGCTTGCTTGCTTTTTTGCTTGTTGTTGTGTTGCTTGGTTGGTTGCTGGTTGCTGTTGGTTGCTTGGTTGGCTGCTTGGTTGGTTTCTTGGTTGATTGGTTGTTCAGTTTTGATTATTTGTTTGTCTCTTTTTATATTTCCCTTTCCCTGTTTTCATATAAAATATTACATTTTTTGCGTGGCTTGACCATATAAAAGTTTTCCACCCACACTGTCTGGAATCTTCTTCTGAACTGTTGTGCTTTTCATCATCTGTTCCCTGCTTCAGATCTCAGTTGATAACACAGATATTTTAGCCACTCAACAGCTCTTCTGAGTTGCAGAACTGAAAAGTGCAAGCAAACTTGGATAAAACTCTATTAGCCAGCATGTGCAGAAAGTGTTCAAAATGTTTTGTTCTTTCATTCGGTTTTTTATTTTTTATTTGCTTTCTGTATATTTTAGAATAGAAACCTGTACTGTAGATGGAAGACAAACGCATCCCGAAGATGCTGTAGCTGAGACATGGAGAGAGCTGAAAACAAGAGTACATTCGTGGTGAAGACAGGGTATTGTATGGCCAGGTTTGGAAACGATACAAAGAACATTTTATAGAGACAAGCCATGGTCACATTTGCCTGTTGGTAATTCACCCCCACAGGAGGCCTACCCCCCCAACCACCCCACCCCCCACACCCCCACCCCCGTGGAGATGCCTGGGACTCTTTCTGTATAGATAGTATCCCCACCTTCTAGAAATTCTGTACTAGAAATTCCTCTTTTCTGTCACTCTCTTTGTTTCTGCCTTGTTCCTTTGCTTCTGTCATTTCTTTTCCTATCATTTTCTGCCTTGCTGGTTCATTCACCTGATGTGTTCTTACATATTTTTCTTAGGATTGATAATTGGGCACATGTGTCAAGTGCATTTTTGGTTCTAGGGAAATGAAATAGGCGAAAGCAATTTTAGGTAATTTAGGTCCGTTTTTAGATTGTTTTAGTGCTCCTAGTTATGTTTAAATTTGTATTCGTTTTTTTTAAATCCCTTGTGTGATATAATGGATATAGAAAGAACAATGCTGTGGTATTAGCAACACCAACTGAAAAAAAACTCGCCCACACCAACACATGCTGGCGACAGCAGAGCACAGTCCAGTTTCAACAGAACAGAACTACTCTATTTCACCAGAAGAGGACCGGTGTTAGCAGACCACAGGGCCACAGAAACCAATCTCATGCTGCCTCAAAGCCAGAACAAGATTGAGGCAGCCGAGATTGGTTTCTAAGAAGAATGTTGACAGTTCCATGGACAGCAAAGAAAACAAACGAGACAGCCTTGATGGAGGCAGACACAAGAGATCATTCATAAGGAAGATTAGGAAAAGACATGGCTGTTATTATAAGGCCATTTTATGAGGAAATGGGATCTTAATTGCCTTATCGCAACAGATATTTGCTGTAGGTAAAGCAATTGACCATGTAGTGCCTGGAGAACTATATTGGACGTATCTGTCAATTGGCTTAGGTCAGTAGGGTTTGTCAAGATGTCTTTTCGGTTACAAGTGGTGATGCATATGCTGATCCATTTGCCAATCTGTCAGCGGCTCTTGATTGATGATGATGATGATGATGATGATGACGATGACGATGACGATGACGATGACGATGACGATGACGATGACGAGTCTGCCTGCTTGTCTGCCAGTCTGTCTGCTTGTCTGCAAAGTCTGTCTGCTTGTCTGCCAATCTGCCTGCTTATCTGTCAGTCTGCCTGCTTGTCTGTCAGTCTGCCTGTTTGTCTGTCAGTCTGCCTGTTTGTCTGTCAGTCTGTTTATCTGTCAATCTGCCTGTTTATCCGTCAATTTAGCATTCTTACCAACAAATGCCTATCAATTAACGTCAGGAAGAGAGTCCTTGAATGTTATATAGAACCAATACTGTTGTACGGATATGAGGCGTGGACAGTCAACAAACAAAGCCAGAACAAGATTGAGGCAGCCGAGATGTGGTTTCTCAGAAGAATGTTGAGAGTTCCATGGACAGCAAAGAAAACAAACGAGACAGTCTTGATGGAGGCAGACACAAGTAGATCACTCATAAGGAAGATTAGGAAAAGACAGGCAACATTTATAGGCCATTTTATGAGGAAGGGTGATGTGGAGCACCTGGTCACAACGGGAAAGCTGGAGGGAAGGAGAGCACCAGGTGGACCCAGGGAGAAAATGCTAGACGGACTTGCGGAGTGGCTGAAGACGAGGAGGGTGGAGGAGATGCTAGGGGCAACGAGAGATAGAGACAGATGGAAGTCCATGATCGCCAACGGCATGCGGCAAGGCACCTGATGATAATGATCTGTCAATTTGCCTGCTTATTTTTCAGTCTGCCTGTTTATCTGTCAATCTGCCTGTTTATCTGTCAATTTGCCTGCTTATTTTTCAGTCTGCCTGTTTATCTGTCAATCTGCCTGTTTATCTGTCAGTCTGTTTCCTTATCTGTCAGTCTGTTTCCTTATCTGTCTCCCCTGCCCACTGTGGGCAAAATCACTATGTCCAAAATCGTTGTGTGTAAACATCAGTCCAGCATTGAAACTCCATTGTCGTCAGAGACTAAATAAGGCCAATCACTTCACAGCCTGAAATTCACTTTCATCGTTTTCTGTCAAACAAAACATGAACCCTGCAAGTTTCTGTACTTCCCAGCTCACGGATACACTTACTGTCAACAATATGTGAGTATCAAATAGCAATGGAGGATCTGATATTGTTTAACGCTAAGGTAAAGCCTTGTAGAATATGTGTTTGCGAATGTCTTGTATTTCCACGTGTGGAAGTAAGACTTTGATATCATCGAAATGCTATTGCTTTGTTCACTTTCATTGAGTTGGCAGAGGTTTTTTTTTCCTTGGGTTTTTATTCCCTTTGGAGTTGTTAGTTTAGAATTCTTTTCTCTCTCTTCTGCACAGATCACTTTCTACTTGTTTGAATGTCGAAAACAAGAGCTAATGGCATTGAACTATACATCTGAGAACACAGACTGATATTTTTTTTATACTGATTCTTCTCTTCCTCTCACCATCTCTCTCCCTCTCTCTCTCTGTCTCTCTGTCTCTCTGTCTCTGTCTCTCTGTTCTGTCTCTCTGTCTCTCTGTCTCTGTCTCTGTCTCTCTCTCTGTATCTATATATCTATCTGTCTATGTATCTATATATCTATATATCTATATATCTATCTATCTGTCTATCTATCTATCTATCTATGTACACATGTTATACATATTTACATATATATATATACATATTATATATATATATAATGATAGATAGATAGATAGATAGATAGATAGATAGATATATGTATAGATAGATAGATAGATAGATAGATAGATGTATAGATAGATAGATAGATAGATAGATAGATAGATAGATAGATAGATAGATAGATAGACAGATAGACATATATATATATACATATGTGTGTGCGTGTGTGTGTATGTGTATGTGTGTGTGTTTGTGTGTATGTATGCGCGTGCGCGGCGCACTTGTGTGTGTGTGTGTGTGTGTGTGTGTGTGTGTGTGTGTGTGTGTGTGTGTGTGTGCAAGCGCGCGCGCGTGCGTGTGAATCTTGCATAAACATCAAGAAAGATACTGTTGTCCGAACGAGAATGCACACAAGTGTCTGTGTCTTGCCAGTGACAGAAACAGGACCATTACAACAGCTGTTTAGACAGGTGGCAGTGTATTGCGACATCTCCTGAACAGTCTGTCCCATATAAAAACGTTTGTGGGGTGTCTCCTTTTGAAGCTGTTTCAATAGTTATCTGATTGATTACAGCTCTGGTTCTGCTTTTCAAGGTGGATTAATGGTTACTGTCCTCTCAGTATATCTCAATTTTCAAAAGATGGATCCAATGATTGCATTATGGCCCTACACTGGGATACAATTATCCAAAGGTAGTGCGAGTTTTGTTAGTGCAAGATACTGATCATCAAATACATGGATCATATCACTGAACAGCATTCAAGAAGATGACAAGCATTCTTACCAACAAATGCCAATCAATTAACATCAGAAAGAGAGTCCTTGAATGTTATATAGAACCGATACTGTTGTACGGATGCGAGGCGTGGACAGTCAACAAACAAAGCCAGAGCAAGATTGAGGCAGCCGAGATGTGGTTTCTCAGAAGAATGTTGAGGGTTCCATGGACAGCAAAGAAAACAGGCGAGACAGTCTTGATGGAGGCAGACACAAGTAGATCACTCATAAGGAAGATTAGGAAAAGACAAACAACATTTATAGGCCATTTTATGAGGAAGAGGGATTTGGAGCACCTGGTCACAACGGGAAAGCTGGAGGGAAAGAGAGCACCGGGTAGATCCAGGGAGAAAATGCTGGACGGACTTGGGGGGTGGCTAGGGACGGGGAGGGTGGGGGAGATGCTAGGGGCAACGAGAGATAGAGACAGATGGAAGTCCATGATCGCCAACGGCATGCAGCAGGGCACCTGATGATGATGATGAGTGCGAGTTTTGTTAGTGCAAAATATTAATCATCAAATACATGGATCATATCACTGATGAACAGGTGTGTCAACTTACCAAGTAGCGCACTGGGCCGTACAAACAGCTGCCGATATCAGTTATCCCTTCGACTTATCCCTATGTACCAACTTCAAAAACTTAACGAAGCTGGTGGATAGGTGAGGGGGTCAAAGGGTTAGGTTTTTTGCTTTTCTAGCATGGTTGACAATCCAGGATGCTGGTTGACAGGTTTCGGAAGTCAAAGGGTTAAGTCTTTGCTTTGCTAGCATGGTTGGCAATTGAGGATGGTGGTGGACAGGGTGCGGGAGTGAAAGGGTGAAGTTTTTGTTTTGTTAGCATGGTTGACAATGTAGAGTACTGGTGGATAGAGTGTGGGAGTCAATGGGTTAAGTTTTTGCTTTTCTAGCAAGGTTGACAATGTAGGATGCTGGTGTACAGGGTGCGGGAGTCAAAGGGTTAAGAAAAGAAAACCACGTTGGTATGGCCATGTAACAAGATCCAGTGGCCTTGATAAATCAGTCCTCCAGGTATGGCCATGTAACAAGATCCAGTGGCCTTGATAAATCAGTCCTCCAGGTATGGCCATGTAACAAGATCCAGTGGCCTTGATAAATCAGTCCTCCAGGTATGGCCATGTAACAAGATCCAGTGGCCTTGATAAATCAGTCCTCCAGGTATGGCCATGTAACAAGATCCTGTGGCCTGGATACATCAATCCTTTTAGGTATGGCCATGTAACAAGATCCAGTGGCCTTGATACATCAGTCCTATAGGGAACTGTTGAGGGAGGAAGACAGACAGGAAGACAGAAAAGCAGACAACATCGAGGAATGGACAGAAAAAGTAACTGCAAAGATCCAGGCTTTGACAAACAACCGACATTGCTGGACGCACCTGATGAATAGCTGTTTAATGCGGCGACCCAATGACTCTTCACGTAAGTGAGGAAGAAAAAGAAGAGGAAGAAGAAGAAAAAGGAGGAGGAGGAGGAGAAGAAGAAGAATAACAAGAACAAGAACAAGAACAAGAACAAGAACAAGAACAAGAACAAGAAGACGAACAAGAACAAGAAGGAGAAGAAGAAGACGAAAAAGAAGAACAAGAACAAGAAGAACAAGAAGAACAAGAACAAGAACAAGAAGAACAAGAACAAGAACAAGAACAAGAAGAAGAACAAGAACAAGAAGAACAAGAACAAGAACAAGAAGAAGATGAAGAAGAAAAAGAAGAAGAAGAACAACAACAACAACAACAAGAACAAGAAGAAGAACAAGAAACAAGAAGAAGAACAAGAACAAGAAGAAGAACAAGAACAAGAAGAAGAAGAAGAACAAGAACAAAGAACAAGAAAAAGAAGAAGAACAAGATGAAGAAGAACAAGAACAAGATGAAGAAGAAGAAGAAGAAGAGAAGAAGAAGAAGAAGAAGAGAAGAGAAGAAGAAGAAGAAGAAGAAGAAGAAGAAGAAGAAGAAGAAGAAGAAGAAGAAGAAGAAGAAGAAGAAGAAGAAGAAGAAGAAAGAAGAAGAAGAAGAGAAGAAGAAGAAGAAGAAGAAGAAGAGAAGAAGAAGAAGAAGAAGAAGAAGAAGAAGAAAGAAGAAGAAGAAGAAGAAGAGAAGAAGAAGAAGAAGAAGAAGAAGAAGAAGAAGAAGAAGAAGAAGAAGAAGAAGAAGAAAAGAAGAAGAAGAAGAAGAAGAAGAAGAAGAAGAAGAAGAAGAAGAAGAAGAAGAAGAGAGAATGATGTAATATCTAACAGCAATGGAGGAAACCACGATGCTGAAGGCTAGGGGTTATCTTGTTCATACCGTGTGTTATTAGATGACCAGTGTTAGGCAATATATATGTATGAAATATCCGCCAAGGAATGTCAAGTTTTGTTAGACCACCTGGATATGCGGGCAGGTTTTACTGTCAGTTTAAACTTGGTTTTGTTTTCTCTTCCTTTCCTTGGTTTTGCATTTCTCTGTGTGTATTTTCTTTCACATACTATCTTGTTGAGTGTGAACATATTAGAAACTGATGGCAGGGAATTACTGATCCAGGAACACAAACTGGTAACTTTAATAAAATATTTTTCTGTTATTTTCTGAGGATGCTAATGGAATCTTTGCTGTCGTCGCTTTTTTTAAAGATACTTTCGCTGTCTTCTTCTTTCGTTTGATGTCTGTGTGGTCAGATCGTGTCTGTGAGAAATGTGCAGGGTTTTTTTTCCTTTTTCCAGGACCAGTATGGCTTAAGATTATTGAGATAAGGCAGCCGAACTTAAGTTGAGCCCTGAGTAATCGTCCCAGGCCCCTGGACTCATCAGTAAGCAGTGCATACAGGGAACTGGTCAGTGTGCATCAATCAGTGTTGGAGGTCCTGTGTCAACGTGGACAACTGTGTTGTCTAATGACGGACTCTGACCACCCAGTGTCACCTCAGGGTCGTGTCCATGTCTGTGGGGATTGTCTCCCCTATCTTCGCTGATTGCCTGCATGAGTCCATCCCACACTGGTCATTGTGATCCTGGTCAGCACAGTCCGTGTTGGTTCTGTCTGCTTTGTGTCTGTCAGTGTACACAGAACTACATTGTGACCCTGGTCAGCACAGTCCGTGTTGGTTCTGTCTGCTTTGTGTCTGTCAGTGTACACAGAACTACATTGTGACCCTGGTCAGCACAGTCCGTGTTGGTTCTGTCTGCTTTGTGTCTGTCAGTGTACACAGAACTACATTGTGACCCTGGTCAGCACAGTCCGTGTTGGTTCTGTCTGCTTTGTGTCTGTCAGTGCACACAGAACTACATTGTGACCCTGGTCAGCACAGTCCGTGTTGGTTCTGTCTGCTTTGTGTCTGTCAGTGCACACAGAACTACCATCGTGTCGTTGTTGTTTTTTCTGAGGGAGACAGTGGGTGGTGAGTAGACGTGAGAGTTGGGGCGTGACTGGGTAACAAAAGTTTCTAAGGAGAATGTTGAAAGTTCCATGGACAGCAAAGAAAACAAACGAGACAGTCTTGATGGAGGCAGACACAAGAAGATCATTCCTAAGGAGGATTAGGAAAAAGACAGGCAACATTTATAGGCCATTTTATGAGGAAAGGGGAATTGGAGCACCTGGTCACAACAGGAAAGCTGGAGGGAAAGAGAACACCAGGTAGACCCAGGAAGTAAATGTTGGACGGACTTGCAGAGTGGCTGGGGACAGAGAGGGTGGAAGATGTGCTTGTGGCAACAAGGGATAGACGCATATGGAGGGCCATGATCGCCAGCGCCATGTGGCAAGGCACTTGATGGTGATGATGATGATGATTATGATGATGATGATGATGATGATAATAATGATGATGATGATGACGACGACGATGACGACGACGACGACGACGACGACGATGATGATGATGATGATGATGATGATGATGATGATGATGATGATGATGATGATGATGATGATGATGATGATGATGATGATGATGATGGATGATGGATGATGATGATGATGATGATGATGATGATGATGGGTAACAGAGAGTGGAGTGTTGAGTTGTTTGGGAACAACAGAACAAAATGAGATGACAAGTTGTGGTTGTTGTTGGGTGTTGTTTGTTTTGTTGCATCATGCTATGGATTCATACAGCATGAACTATGTCAGTCAGGTGCGTTGTGGATGTCAATATGATCGTCATGCTCAACACCTGACACTGGTCACAATGTACTAGCCAAATCTAAAAACGGGAAGTAAACCTTAGTTTACGATGACACTTCTGCTAGATAAGATTTACGTCCCTTTAACTTCATTGGTCATTGGCATCATATCCAATTAAACAAATACATTCACTCCGCTCTCAAAATAAAGACAGATTGTTTGAATAAATGTAGTATATGGAAAGAGAAATAGTGCTTGGTCTTCTGATTCCTTAGGAGACTGTTTAATCTGATTTTTTTTCTCTGGTCACCCGTGAAATGAAATGCCTGAGGAAAGTAGTAAACAAGACAAGGCGGGACAAGATCAGAAATGAGGTGATACGAGACATGGTAGGAGCAACACCAGTCCTACAACACATCGAACATATGAGGATCAAGTGGTTCGGACACCTCACACGTATGCCCCTAAACCATCCAGCTCTTCGGGCATACAACACCAGATACTCTGGCTGGAGAGCCAGAGGAAGACCAAGACGACGATGGAGCGACTCCGTGGCAGACACCCTCAGAGCTCACG
>JAPXFY010000012.1:93774056-93779056 GCA_030674185.1 Monoplex corrugatus | reverse complement strand
GTTTGGTTGGTTGGTTGGTTGGTTGGTTGGTTGGTTGGTTGGTTGACGGTCGGTTGGTTGGTTGGTTGGTTGGTTGGTTGGTTGGTTGGTTGGTTGGTTGGTTGGTTAGTTGGTTGGTTGGTTGGTTGGCTGGTTGATTGGTTGATTGGTTGGTCGGTCGGTTGGTCGGTTGGTCGGTTGGTTGGTTGGTTGGTTGGTTGGTTGGTTGGTTGGTTGGTTGGTTGGTTGGTTGGCTGGTTGGTTGGTTGGTTGGTTGGTTGTGTTGAGTTGAGTGAGTGAGTGAGTGAGTGAGTGAGTGAGTGAGTGAGTGAGTGAGTGAGTGAGTGAGTGAGTGAGTGAGTGAGTTCTCTCTTTCTTTCTTTCTTTCTTTCTTTTCGTTGCTTTATTTCTGCTGTTTTATACAACAGGCACACATAAATATTTGTGTAGGTTTAAGATTTTTCTTTTCGATAGGTGAAAAATTTCGAAAGACTGAAATTCTTACCACTATTTCTGTTTGGTTTCAATAGGTTTGACGTTCTTTTAAACCTTGATTATTTTTTCTGCTTTTCGTTTGCTACTTGTAAATCTCTCTATCTCTCCCTTTCACACTGCGCATTTTCTGTCTTTAACAGTCGATAGTTGAGAAGTAATACCATGGAATTACAGATCACCTGGACCTCTCTGATCAAGATGTCTTCGCGTCTGTTTTCCTGAAGATATTAGGATGACATAGTGGAACTGGATTGAAGCTTCAGTAATCTCATCTTGCTCACTGACTTCATTGAAAACACATCTGCCACAGGAGTACTAATCAAACCTCATGTGGTCCCCTGCCAGCCTGGTGGAATTCATTGTCTAATTGAAGGATCAGACGTATTCAGCCTCAGCCCTGGTTGTTTTCCGTGTCCCTGGGGGTTTTCATTCCAAGCTGTGTTGATTGACCTGATGAGAATCCACCCCACAGAGAGCTTTGTGAACCAGGTCTGAAAATCTGTGTTAATTGATATCGATTTGTTCCTGTGGGGGTGGGGGGTGGGGAGGGGGGTCTCTGGTTTTCTTTATATCATCACTGAGGACCAGCTGGGTGTGGTAGGCGGAAATGAAAGTTGAAAACAGCGTGGTGTTGGACAGAGGGTAATTAGCGCTCCGTGGATAAGAGAACAGTGCTTTTCCATTGTTGTTGTTGTTGTTGTTGTTGTTGTTGTTGTTGTTCGTTTGTTTTGTTCTTCTTGCTGTTGTTGTTTTGTTGTTGTTTTCTGGGTTTTCGTTCGTTATTTCTTTTAACGTCTATTCACAAATGTGCTTTGAAACGGAAAAAAGGGGAAATAAATCAGTAAAATAAATAAATACACACCTACTTAAATAAATGTATAGATGAATAAATAAATAAATAAACACATAAATAAATAAACACATAAATAAATAAATAAATAAATAAATAAATAAATAAATAAATAAATAATTACAAATAAATAAATGAATAATAAATAAATAAATAAATAATAATAATAATAAATAAATAAATAAATAAATAAATAAATTATATTGATGGAATCGTACACTCTGTTAAAAATTAGTTTCATTTCTGGGATTTGTTTTTATTGTTGTTGTTGTTGTTTTATCACAGACATTTGTGACTATAACTTATATTTGTCAATGTCTGTGTTTTCGGATGAATATTTTGTTTTTCAGTTTTAATTTCTCAAGATATCGTCTGCGTGCTTGGAATAATTTCCATACGTATGAATGACACAAACGCCATGCGATGCTGAAGATGCCAAATAATCACGGTACAGGTCATAGATCTGTGCATAAGCCCCATAGCTGGCAAAGTCAGGACAATTCAAGACTGTCAAGGCCAAACCAAAGCTACTCTCTTCGCCAACCAACCTCCACATATCACTCATCTGATGTAATAATAATAATAATAATAATAATAATAATAATAATAATAATAATAATTAATAATTAAAATATTTATATAGCGCAAAATCTTGATAAAATCAAATCTAAGCGCTGAAACAGACACACACGCACGCACGCACACACACGCACGCACACACACACACACACACACACATACACGCATGGCTATAAATGGGGAGAATGAATAAAAGCAATGGAAAATTATAGAGAGCATATTATATACAATTATATATTACAATGTGATTCCCCTCCGAGCGGAGACAGGCTGCAGAGGGGGTTGGGTGAGGTCAGGATTTTATGCAGAGGAGAAAAGGTGAGTTTTGAGAGCGGACTTGAAGGAGACAAAAATAGGTTGCTGACGGACTGAGAGAGGAAGTTTGTTCCAGGAGAGTGGACCAGAAACAGAGAAGGCTCGTGGACCATAGGTATTGAGCTTAGTGCGTGGAAAGCGAAAAGTCAGAGGATCAGAGGCAGAGCGGAGGGTACGTGAGGGAACATAGATCTCAAGTAGGCTTGACAGGTAATCGGGGGCTGCGTTATTGAGGCTTTTGTAGCACATGGTGTCCAGGATAAGGACTAACACATGCACAACCAAGTTCACTCCAGTTAGGTGTCCCTGTATGAAGGATTTCGTCTCCTTCCAGCATTGTCTTTTCGATTGTCTGACCTTAAGCAACCACTTTCAGCCTTTAAGAACTCTCTTCACAGGGCAAGCAAACCCTCTTCAGCTGCTTCAACAAACTAATCAAGACAGCCTCCACGGATGGGCACCTCTAGTCCTGGCAGCCAATCTTTCTCACTCATCGGCAGTTGGACCATATCTCTAAAGACCCCCAGCCACCTTCAGACTCACCTTCATCTCTAACTTCTTGAAACCCCGTCTATCTTAGACATGGAAACTATAAGACATCATTCTCCTTCCTCATTTATATGACATACTTCATCCTCAAGACAGTCCCTAATCGTTAACACGCTGGAACGATAATACAAAACAAACAAACAAACAAACAAAAAACAAACAAAGTCATGACGTCATGGGCTAATGTCTACCTGTAGACCAGTCTGCCATTGATACAACTTTTAGTTATATACTAGTGAAATGTATGTCCGCGACATAGAGAAGAATGGCCGAATGGTTCAGACGTTCGGTTGCCAATGACTAAACACAACATTCCAGGGTTCGCTCCCCACCAAGGTCTCGACTTTTTTTTCTTCAGTTTTGACCGGAAAAATCGAACTGAACGTCTAGTCTTTCAGAAGGGGAAAAAAAAAAAAAAAAAAAAGTCGGAGCTGTGTGCTTTCTGGCTTGCGCACGCTTAAGATCCCACTGCAGTTGAAATTCGTGAGGAGCTCGGCTTTCGCCCAGTGCCCTGGTATGAAAACATTGGAGAGATAGGTTGATTTCCCAGGTCCCTCCACTTGGAGGCCAATTAGCATTCTGCCTTTCTAAAGTCTCGGTCAAAAAAATTGGTGGTGCAGCACTGTGGCGACGAGCTCTCAAAGAGGAGATCAGCCCGAGTTTCACGTGGTAAACGCACAGTAACAAACGAAATGAATATGAATATGAATCTCCATCTGCAATATCTTATGAAAAAAGACAAGTACAACAATATACAGTATGCACACTCAGCAAGTTCAGATGTTTCCATCAGTTTCTAGGCTGTTGATCATCTGAGGCTACTTCTGTTTAACTGGGTCACATGAAAAAAAAAAGTGACATCGTTTACAAGAAGACCTGGAGATTGGAAAGCAGTTTTGATCTTCAAAGTCTTTGTATAATGTTGATCAAGTTACAAGATGTTTTCACTGAAGCATGTCACTGCAAAATTGTTTTCGTATTGGCAAATCAAAACAGAAAACAGGAAGGGGAAGAGAGAGTGGGAGGAGAGAGGGGGAGCGGGAGAGGGAGAGGGGGAGCGGGAGAGGGAGAGGGGGAGCGGGAGAGGAAGAGGGGGAGCGGGAGAGGAAGAGGGGGAGCGGGAGAGAAAGAGGGAGCGGGAAAGAGAGAGAGGCAGCGGGAAAGAGAGAGGGGGAGCGGGAAAGAGAGAGGGGGAGCGGGAAAGAGAGAGGGGGAGCGGGAAAGAGAGAGGGGGAGCGGGAAAGAGAGAGGGGGAGCGGGAAAGAGAGAGGGGGAGCGGGAGAGAGGGGGACGGGAGAGAGAGAGGGGGAGCAGGAGAAATGGGGAGAGGGAGAGAAAGGGAGAGGGAGAGAAGGGGAGAGGGAGAGAGGGGAACGGGAGAGGGAGAGAGGGGAACGGGAGAGGGAGAGAGGGGGAGCGGGAGAGAGGGGGAGCGAGAGGGGGAGCGGGAGAGAGGGGGAGAGGGAGAGAAGGGGAGAGGGAGAGAAAGGGAGAGGGAAAAAGATGGAGCGGGAGAGAGGGGGAGCGGGAGAGAGGGGGAGAGGGAGAAAAAGGGAGAGGGAGAGAGATGGAGCGGGAGAGAGGGGGAGCGGGAGAGAGGGGGAGCGGGAGAGAGGGGGAGCGGGAGGGAGCTAGAGGGAGCGGGAGAGAGAGGGAGCGGGGAGAGAGTGAGGGAGCGGGAGAGATTGAGGGAGCGGGAGAGAGAGGGAGCGGGAGAGAGGGGGAGCGGGAGAGAGGGGGAGCTGGAGGGAGCTAGAGGGAGCGGGAGAGATAGGGAGCGGGAGAGAGTGAGGGAGCGGGAGAGAGTGAGGGAGCGGGAGAGAGGGGGAGCGGGAGGAGAGAGGGGACGGGAGAGAAAGGGAGAGGGAGAGAAGGGGAGAGATGGAGCGGGAGAGAGGGGGAGCGGGGAGAGAGGGGGAGCGGGAGGGAGCTAGAGGGAGCGGGAGAGAGAGGGAGAGATGGAGCGGGAGAGAGGGGAGCGGGAGAGAGGGGGAGCGGGAGGGAGCTAGAGGGAGCGGGAGAGAGAGGGAGAGATGGAGCGGGAGAGAGTGAGGGAGCGGGAGAGATTGAGGGAGCGGGAGAGAGAGGGAGCGGGAGAGAGAGGGAGCGGGAGAGAGCGGGAGCGGGAGAGAGGGGGAGAGGGAGAGAAGGGAGCGGGAGAGAGTGAGGGAACGGGAGGGAGAGAGAGGGGGAGAGAGAGGGGAGCGGGAGAGAGTGAGGGAGCGGGAGAGAG
>JAPXFY010000012.1:93736556-93741556 GCA_030674185.1 Monoplex corrugatus | reverse complement strand
AAGTCACACTCACGTCAAATCCAGTTTATGTACTTCATAAACTCACACTCACGTCAAATCCAGGTTATGCACTTCATAAACTCACACTCACGTCAAATCCAGGTTATTTACATTTGAAGATCACTGTGACCTTGAAGATATGTAATTTGAAATAAAAATGGACGTGTACCAAGGACAACAGCAGACTGTCACGACAGTGAAGACAGAAGATTTCAAAGATTGACAGAAGTTGCTGAGAAAAAAAACAAGTCACACCCTTCCCTTAAAAAAAAGTACACATTTTAGGCTCTTCTGTGACCGTGAAAGAGGAAAAGAGCACCAGGTAGACCCAGAGAGAAAATATTAGACGGACTTGCGCAGTGAATGAAGACAGAGAGAGTGGGAGATGTACTTGCTGCGACAAGGAATAGTTTTGTATGGAGGACCACGATCACCAACGCCATGCGGCAGGGCACATGATGATGATAATGATGTGTCCATGTGGCCTTTATCTTAGGGTTCTGCTTTCCAAACTTGATTTTTTTGCAATTCATTATCATTGCACAGCTTTGACCAAATTGTGGTAAAGATCCAGCCATAAACACTTGAGAAATCTGATTCATATATTTTTGTCACACACACAAATACACAAGCACATACACACATACAGACACACACACACACACACACATACACACACACACACACACACAAAATACATACATACAAACACACACAATACACATACACACAAAATACATACATACAACAACACAACCCAAAAACACAACACATACACACAAAATACATACATACAAACACACACATACACATACACACAAAATACATACACACATACACACACACACACATACACACAAAATACATACATACAAACACACACATACACATACACACAAAATACATACATACAACACACACACATACACATACACACAAAATACATACATACAAACACACACATACACATACACACAAAATACATACATACAACACACACTACACATACACACAAAATACATACATACAAACACCACATACACATACACACAAAATACATCATACAAACACACACACACACACATACCACACACACACACACACACAAACAAACACACACACACACACACACACACACACACACACACACACACACACACACACACGTCTGGTCTACATGGAACAATCTCCCTGTTATAAACAGAGTAGTGGGAGAGGATGAAATATACAAGGTGAAATACTCATCTCTACGGGGAAATCCAGACGGAAACACTAGATGAAGACGAAGCAAAAAAAGTGACGAGTTGTTTCATGAGATCATAAGCGGAGGTGCCCACAAACCCTCTTGCCCCGACCTCTATGGCGAAGATTTTGACCCGCAGACCTGCTTTCTTCAGGGTGCTGGCAAGACCGGCGTATTTTTCGGTCTTGTAGATATGTGCTTCTTCCATTCTGCTTTCGTATGGCACAGTGAGTTCTATCAGAATCACTTGTTTCGAGGAGTCAGAGTGGAGAGCGATGTCTGGTCTCATGCCTGTCTTGCTGATGACATCTGGGTAATTTCTCCACTCTGGGAGGTCTGCTGTACACTCCCAGTCGACTGCTCCATCCAGAAGACCCTTTGGCATTGCTGGTTGTCATAGCCCTTTCGGGCCAGACCTGTTTCCCTCCTGCTTTGTAGAACGTTGTCATAGCAATTGGTGCGTTTGGGGTCATGGTTTTTTCGCTAACCACATCTGTGATCACTTTCAGAACTTGGTTGTGCCTCCATGTATACCTTCCTTGGGCTAGCGCTACTTTGCAAGAGCTTAGGACATGTTCCACTGTTTGTTTCTTCTGACTGAGCGGACATGCTGGGTCGTCTGCTTTCCCCCATTTCACTAAGTTTGCATTCGAGGGGAGCAGGTCATATACAGATCTGAGGAGGAAGCTTATCTTTAGAGGAGCCATGTGCCACATATCGTTCCAGCTGAGACTTCTTTGGAGTGCACTGTCCCATGTTGTCCATTGCCCCTGTTGACCTTGCTGGACTGCCTTCTGCACTCTTTTGACATCTTCTTCTTCCTTCAACTCCTGTATGATCATGTCTCTTTTTTCCTTCCCTTTGGCTTTGGACCACCACTGCATTTTTGTTGCTCCCAGTCCCTGTCTGTTGGTTTGCGTGTGTCCAATTATTTCTTTGATGCTGAGGTTTCTCTTGGCATTGTTTACAGCCTCTTGGACTTTCCACTTTCTGCCAGTTCTCAGCTTTGGATGAACTGCTCTCACGATATTGTCCTCCGATTCCTCCAGCATGCTCAACAGTCTTGCTTTTCCAACTTTGTATTCCTCCACTATGGATTTCAGAGGTAGCTTCAGCATTGCTTGACGACAGTAGAATGCAACATCAGTGAGACCAGGTGGGACACCGAGCCATTTTCTTGTGTATTTGTTGATTTTGGCTTCCATTGCTTCGACTGTGCTGGTGCAAATGTCATAGATTAGCAGTGGCCACAGCAGCTTTGGTATCAGCATGAACTGTAGACACTAGACTTTGTATTTGCCTGGCAGTCCGCAGTTATCTATTTTCTTCAGGCCTTCTTCTGCTGTTTGCTTGGTTTCACATCCCCTTTGTGTGTCTTTCAGGGAGTCATCATACCATCTTCCGAGACTTTTTACTGGCTCTTCTGTGACAGTGGGGATGGCTTGGTTGGCTACCATGAATTTGACTGAATCTGCCACTTTTCCTTTTCGCAGTGAGAGACTTCGGGATTTCTTAGGTTTGAACCTCATTCTTGAAGAGGCCACCAGCTCATCCAGCTGCTTTATGATTTGGTGTGTCTCTTCCTCATCCGTGGACAAGACTGTTGTGTCATCCATGAAAGCTTTCAGAGAAGGCATCTGGTATCCATCTCCCAGATTCACTGGACCTGAACTCTTCATTGCAGCTTTCAAGATGACTTCCATTGCCAACACGAACAGTATGGGAGAGATTGCACAGCCCATTGCAATGCCCACCTCTAGGTCTATCCAGTCCGTGGTGTATTCTTTGGTAGAGAACCGCATTGAGAACCCTTGGAAATACTTCCTCAGCATTGTTCGGATGTTTTCTGGGATGTGATACATTTCAAGAGCCAGCTGGATCATATCGTGTGGAACTGATCCATATGCATTCGCCAGATCAAGCCAAACTACGTCAATGTCTCTCTTCTCTGTTCTTGCTTTTTGGATGGCATCCCAAATCAACGTGGCATGTTCCAAGCATCCAGGCATTCCTGGTATGCCTCCCTTTTGGACTGACATATCCAGATACTTGTTTTCAGTCAGGTATTTTGTCAATCTTGCTGCCATAACAGAGAAGAAGATTTTCCCCTCGACGTTCAGAAGTGATATTGGCCTGAACTGATTGATGCTGCTGGAGTTCTGCTCCTTCGGAATGTACACTCCTTCAGCTCTCATCCATTGGTCGCTGATCTTCTGGTTCCTCCATGCTGATCGAATCATCTTGTGGAGCCACTCGAGCACTTTTGGGCATTTCTTGTAGAGCAGGTATGGTATTCCGTTTGGTCCAGGTGCTGACTTGGCTCTGGCTTTCTTTACTACGTTCTTCACTTCATCCAGTGTTGGTGGTTTGTTATTGAATTTTCCTTCTGGCGCTGCAGGCCAAACCAGATTTTGGATTTCAAGTGGTGCCTCGCGCTGAGAATCGGAATATGTTTCCCTGAGATGCTGCTCTAGGGTTTCCTTGCCCACTGTGAGAGTCCCTGATTTGGGTTGTTCAAACAGCTTTCTTGCAAAGTCAAAGGGATCTTTGAAGAAACGATCTTGAGTCTTCTTCTTTTTGCTCATTCTTCGCCTTGCTGATTCCACTTTGCTGAGAGCATTGTGTTTGGCCTTCAGATCTTTCCAGAGTTCCAGGAGCCCTTGCTTCTCGAATTCTGAGGCAGTTTTCATTCGCTTTTTAAGCTTCCTTTTCTCCCTCCGGATGCTCTCCATCTGTTGCTGTCTTCTGGATTTCTGGGGAGGCGTTTTTGTCTTTGGCTGCTTCACTCCATAAGTGTCCCTGCAGATAGAGTATATGATGTCTCCGTATGTGTCAAGTTTGTGTTCCAGCGTACTGTTCCCTATTAGCGCATTCAGCTTAAGGACAAGTTCCTCATCTAATTTCTCCCATTGTTCTTTTGCACCGGCAGGCGGCAAATTGAGTTTTCCACGTTTGGCGTTAAGAGCTTGTGCAAAATCCGCATCAGAACCGTCAGCGTGGATGTCCTTGGCACTATGGTTTAATTCCTGGCCTTGGTCATCCAACGTCTCACCTGCTATCGCAGTGCGCTGCTGCTGGTTCGTATGTGTCTTCAAACAGCCCATTTTTGTCCTGTGGATCTTCATGCCGCGTTTGGTGGTGAATCTCCTTCCACACGCACACGGAAATTCCAACTGGTCATTAATCATGGTCCGTTGTGCGTTTCCAGTCGTGATGGAGTCAGTGCCGATGGATTCATCATTCTCTCCCCCTTTCGGTGAATCCTGGGAGCATCTTTCATTTGGAAAACTCGTGGCATGTTATCAAAGGCAAGGTGGGAAGCCAACCCACAAAGCCCGCAGATCTAGTCTTTCCCAGTGTCCTTCGGTCTTTCCCGAATGTCCTCCGAACTATTCCCGGAAGTCAATGGACTGACCATGTGCAGGTAGAAAGAAACTCTAGGGAGAGCTAGACAACAGAACAACACAACATGGTATAGAACAACACAACATGGTATAGAACAAGACAACGTGGTATAGAACAACACAACATGGTATAGAACAAGACAACATGGTATAGAACAACACAACATGGTATAGAACAACACAACATGGTATAGAACAACACAACATGGTATAGAACAACACAACATGGTATAGAACAACACAACGTGGTATAGAACAAGACAACATGGTATAGAACAAGACAACATGGTATAGAACAACAGAACATGGTATAGAACAGCACAACATGGTATAGAACAACACAACATGGTATA
>JAPXFY010000012.1:93706556-93731556 GCA_030674185.1 Monoplex corrugatus | reverse complement strand
ACACTCCTGTAGACAAGACCAAACACTCAACCACCAACACAACAAAAACAACCCTTACACAACACACACACACACTCCTGTAGACAAGACCAAACACTCAACCACCAACACAACAAAAACAACCCTTACACAACACACACACACACTCCTGTAGACAATACCAAACACTCAACCACCAACACAACAAAAACAACCCTTACACCACACACACACTCACTCCTGTCGACAAGACTAAACACTCAACCACCAACACAACAAAAACAACCCTTATACCACACACACACACACTCCTGTAGACAAGACTAAACACTCAACCACCAACACAACAAAAACAACCCTTACACCACACACACACTCACTCCTGTCGACAAGACTAAACACTCAACCACCAACACAACAAAAACAACCCTTACACCACACACACACTCATGTAGACAAGACCAAACACTCAACCATCAACACAACAAAAACAACCCTTACACCACACACACACACACTCCTGTAGACAAGACCAAACACTCAACCACCAACACAACAAAAACAATCCTTACACCACACACACACACACATACTCCTGTAGACAAGACAAAACACTCAACCACCAACACAACAAAAACAACCCTTACACCACACACACTCACACTCCTGTAGACAAGACTAAACACTCAACCACCAACACAACAAAAACAACCCTTACACCACACACACTCACACTCCTGTAGACAAGACTAAACACTCAACCACCAACACAACAAAAACAACCCTTACACCACACACACACACACTCATGTAGACAAGACAAAACACTCAACCACCAACACAACAAAAACAACCCTTACACCACACACACACACTCCTGTAGACAAGACTAAACACTCAACCACCAACACAACAAAAACAACCCTTACACCACACACACACAGGCCACTCATCAATTCAAAATAAATAAGACATCACTCCTTTTAATAAAAATCGTATAAAACTACGCCTATCCGCACACAATAGACTATAAAAGAAAAGCACATGTCACATTCTAAAATCACCATAAAATCTGTAAATAGCAAAACATGGGCGTTGACCAGTCCGTCCAATTAATCGCACAAGGGATTTAAAAAAACACACCTGAATACAAATATAAGCATACCTAAGAACACCAAAACATATATAAAAAAAAAAGGCATAAATAACCTAAAACTGCTTCCGCATATCTCACCTCCCTAGAGCCATGTGCCCAATTATCAATCCTAAGAAAAAGTATGTAAGACTTTATCAAACACATACAGGTGAATGGACCAACAAGGTAGAAAATGATAGGAAGACATGACAGAAAGCAAAAGAACAAGGCAGAAACAAAGAGAGTGACAGAAAAGAGGAAATTTCTAGCACAGAATTTCCAGAAGGTGGGGATATTATTTATAGTGAAAGAGCCCCCGGCATTCCCACCCTCATCCCCATCACGCCAAGTAGTGTTTGTTGAGTCCGTCGGCACATAAACAAGTTTTACAAATAATGACTTAAACATAAGGCAAGTACACACACAACACACACAATTCATCAAAGCAATCAACACACACAACACACACAATTCATCAAAGCAATCAACACACACAACACACACAATTCATCAAAGCAATCAACACACACAACACACACAATTCATCAAAGCAATCAACACACACAACACACACAATTCACCAAAGCAATCAACACACACAACACACACAATTCATCAAAGCAATCAACACACACAACACACACAATTCATCAAAGCAATCAACACACACAACACACACAATTCATCAAAGCAATCAACACACACAACACACACAATTCACCAAAGCAATCAACACACACAACACACACAATTCATCAAAGCAATCAACACACACAACACACACAATTCATCAAAGCAATCAACACACACAATTCATCAAAGCAATCAACACACACAATTCATCAAAGCAATCAACACACACAAACACACACAATTCATCAAAGCAATCAACACACACAATTCATCAAAGCAATCAACACACACAACACACACAATTCATCAAAGCAATCAACACACACAACACACACAATTCATCAAAGCAATCAACACACACAACACACACAATTCATCAAAGCAATCAACACACACAACACACAATTCATCAAAGCAATCAACACACACAACACACAATTCATCAAAGCAATCAACACACACAACACACAATTCATCAAAGCAATCAACACACACAAAACACACAATTCACCAAAGCAATCAACACACAATTCATCAAAGCAATCAACACACACAATTCATCAAAGCAATCAACACACACAACACACAATTCACCAAAGCAATCACCCAACAACAGCCTACTTCTGGGCCACAAATCAGACACAAACACCAGGGGCAGGACAGAAGGGCATAATTATGCTGAGAGGGAAATCACTGCTGGGCAAAACGCTGTATCTTCAAGCTACACTTAAAGGAAGACAATCCAAATAACATCTTGACTAAAACTTAAATATATAAACCGCAGCACGATTATGTACAATCAAATACATCTTGAATGAAACTCGAATACATAAATCACAGCACGAATATGTAGAATCAAACGCCTCTTAACTGAAACTTGAATATATAAATAACAGCAACGAATATGTACAATCAACAAAGTAAACCAGGTGGAAATGTTGCAAACAACACGTGCAAACAGTCAAACCAACTAATTTGTTTAAAAAAAAGCACTCAATGAAAAAGGTTAAAACTTAAATGTATATACCACAGCATGAATATTACAATCAAATACCCCTTATCTGAAACTTGAATACATAAATCACAACACGGATATTAAAACCAACAAAGCAAACCAGGTGGAAATGTGGCAACACACACGTGCAAACATTAGTCAAACCAACTACTTTGTTTAAAAAAAAAACACTCAATGAAAAAGGAAGCACACAGACGTCTTTTATGAAGACATTATTCAGACATTTCAAAATAAATAAAATTCTCAAAAATGTGTTGACTATCACAGCAGCTAATTGCAACGTATATGTGGGGACAAAACTGAGCGAACACAATTATATTATCAGCCAATAACTGTACAGAATTCTAGACATAAAACACATTGTATCAAAATGTTTAAAACATTTAAAAAGATAAAATACAGGAGACTTTGTGTTATTGTTTTTATTATAGTTATTGTTATTTTTTATTAAAGCCCAGCCGACTGCATAGAGCCATATCAGGGCTATTACTGTTTCAAAACACACAGTAAAAAAAGGAAAAGAAAAATTAAGTACACATATCAATGCATTCACACACATAATCTAAGGAGATGTCCCTGTTGCTGACCACTCCGTCCAATTTATCACACAAGGGATTTAGAAAACACACCTAAATACAAATTTAAATATAACTAAAGACACTATAGCATATACAAAAACAGGCCTAAATACCTAAAATTGCTTCTGCATATCTCATTTCCCCAGAGTCACAACTTTATAGACTTTAAAAAAGCATTCGACAGGGTGTGGCATAAGGGTTTGTGGCAGGTGCTAAGAAAGTTTGGCATAGAGGAAGGTCTCGTCCAAACCATCCAGGCGCTGTATAACACTGCCAGCAGCGCAGTTCTCCTCAACAACCAGATAGGGGACTACTTCAAGACCACAGTTGGAGTCCGTCAAGGCTGCCTACTCTCTCCCGTGCTGTTCAATCTCTTCCTGGAGAACATCATGCGTGAAGCCCTCCATGACTTCCACTCCACTGTCTCCATCGGAGGAAGAACCATCAACAACCTGAGGTTCGCAGATGACATCGACCTGATGGGAGGCAGCAACGAAGAACTACAAGACCTGACCATGAGACTGGAAGAAAGTGCAGGTGCACACGGAATGGAAGTGAGCACAGAAAAAAGCAAAGTCCTGGTCAACAGCACAACCAACACCCATGCTGAAATCTACATGAACGGACAACAGCTTGAAGAAGTGGACGCTTTCAAATACCTTGGCGCCACTCTCACCAAAGACGGTCGCTCTACAACAGAAATCAAGACCAGACTAGCGATCGCAACAGCAGCAATGGTAAAGCTAAACAAGATCTGGAAGAGCAGAGAGATCGGCTTTCCATCGAAGATGAAGCTGTACAAGTCCCTGGTGCTCCCCATCCTGCTGTATGGATGCGAGAGCTGGACCATGACAGCAGAGACCACCAAGAGAATCCAGACGTTTGAAACTAAATGCTTCAGGCGCTTGCTCGGGATCTCTTGGCAAGATCGGAAGACAAACGACTTTGTGTGGAGCCAAATAACAACACTCGCAGGCCCACAAGAACCCCTCCTGGCAACAGTCAAGAACAGGAAGCTGTCGTGGTTCGGGCATGTCACACACCACAACTCACTGCCCAAAACGGTCCTCCAGGGTACACTGGGAGGCGGCAGACGAAGGGGACGACAAGCCAAATGCTGGATGGACAACATCAAAGAATGGACCAGGTTGGATGGCCCCACGCTGGTGCGACAGGCGGAGGACAGGACCGGTTGGCGACGGCTGGCTTCAAGAGTGTCTCTCATCTCTCCTCTACGCCCATCACGGGCAGGAGAATGATGATGATATAAAGCTGATGGATAGGGTAAGGAAGTCAGAGAAATTGTTGCAGTTGGTGGATATGATGCAGAGTCAAAGGGTTGGTAACATTCATCAGTTGAACAAACTGGCTCATAATTTCAAAGCTTTGTATGGATACATGCAGACATTTTTTTTACTGCTCTTTCATTTTGATTTGCCATAAATATACTAACACAAAAAAGACAAAGTTTTCATAAAATGAATGAGGTATGTGATTTTGGCAGATACCTAAACAAGAAACAGAGTACAAAGTGTTCTGCTGGTAGCTAGTGTGAGGGAGTCAAAGGGTTAAGTTTTTGCAGTTGGCGGAGAGGTGAGGGAGTCAAAGGGTTAAGTTTTTGCAGTTGGTGGAGAGGGTGAGGGCGTCAAAGTGTGAGGGAGTCAAAGGGTTAAGTTTTTGCAGTCGGTGGAGAGGGTGAGGGAGTCAAAGGGTTAAGTTTTTGCAGTTGGTGGAGAGGGTGAGGGAGTCAAAGGGTTAAGTTTTTGCAGTTGGTGGATAGAATGCGGGAATCAAAGGGTTAATCATAGCCCTCCAGTCTGGCATCAACTTCCAAGGAAAGAAAGAAAACAAGACATAAATACAGAAATAGTTTTCACAACAACAAAAACTGACATCAGCAGAAGGACTAGAGCATTAACGATGAGTAGTGAACAAGCCAAATTTTGCATAAGGAGGCGTGACTGAATTCACCACATGAGATCTTGAGTGCACAGCTCTATTAAAACAGCCAGCCGGCTGGTTGTTGTTGTTGTTATTGTTGTTTAAAGCCCAGCCGACTGCGTAGAGCCATATCAGGGCTACAACCGCTGCACGCCTTGTACTCAAAAAGAAAAAAGCTGACCACATATCTCCTCTCCTGGTACAACTTCACTGGCTCCCTGTATCAAAGCGCATACAGTACAAACTAGACACCATGTGCTACAAAAGCCTCAATAACGCAGCCCCCGATTACCTGTCAAACCTACTTGAGATCTATGTTCCCTCACGTACCCTCCGCTCTGCCTCCGATCCTCTGACTTTTCGCTTTCCACGCACTAAGCTCAATACCTATGGTCCACGAGCCTTCTCTGTTTCTGGTCCACTCTCCTGGAACAAACTTCCTCTCTCAGTCCGTCAGCAATCTACTTTTGTCTCCTTCAAGTCCGCTCTCAAAACTCACCTTTTCTCCTCTGCATAAAATCCTGACCTCACTCAATCCCCTCTGCAGCCTGTCTCCACTCGGAGGGGAATCACATTGTAATATATAATTGTATATAATATGCTCTCTATAATTTTCCATTGCTTTTATTCTTTCTCTCCATTTATAGCCGAGTGTGCGTGCGTGCGTGCGTGCGTGCGTGCGTGCGTGCGTGCGTGCGTGCGTGCGTGCGTGCGTGTGTGTGCGTGCGTGTGTGTCTGTTTCAGCGCTTAGATTTGATTTTATCAAGATTTTGCGCTATATAAATATTGTAATTATTATTAATTATTAAAACATACACAACTTCAACAGGAAAAAAAGAAAGAAAGAAAATTAAGTACACATATCAATGCATTTGCACACATAATCTAAGGACATGCCCCTGACTACTCCATCCAATTTATCGCACATGGAGATTTAAAAAACATACCTTAATACAAATTTAAGCATACCTAAGAACATCAAAACAGATATCAAAACGGACACAAATTACCTAAAATTGCTTCCGCATATCTCACCTCCCTAGAGCGAGAAATGCACTTAGTACATGTACCCAATTATCAATCCGAAGAAAAAGTACGTAAGACTTTATCGAACACATACAGGTGAATGGACCATTAAGGCAGAATATGATAGGAAGAAATGACAGAAAGCAAGGCAACAAGGCAGAAACAAAGAGAGTGACAGAAAAGAGGAAATTTCTAGCACAGAATTTCCAGAAGGTGAGGATACTATTTATACTGAAAGAGTCCCCGGCAGCCTCACGCCGACCAGAAAGATGGAGAGAGAACAAGAAGTGAGAAGAACTGATGGTCTATTTGTCAGATGCATGTAGATGACGGGAACAGGTAATGGCCAGCTGGAATCACAGTTTTTTAAGCTGGGACCATATTTTTCAAAGTGTTTTAAAAAGCAATAGAGTTCTGAAGAGGCACACAGACATACAGTGTATATGAGAGAGAGAGTGAGAGAGAGAGAGAGAGAGTGAGAGAGAGAGAGAGAGAGAAGGAGAAACTAGAAAGAGAGACAGACAGACAGATAGACAGACACAGACAGACAGACATAGTGAATAATTGTATGATTTATTCTCAGATAGACAGACACAGACAGACGTAGTGAATAAGTGTATGATTTATTCTGATTTAGGCTGTGTATGGCCTTTTGGCCAAGCCAAAACAGCATTCAAAAAGATGACAAGCATTCTTACCAACAAATGCCTATCAATTAACATCAGAAAGAGAGTTCTTGAATGTTATATAGAACCAATACTGTTGTACGGATGCGAGGCGTGGACAGTCAGCAAGCAAAGCCAGAGCAAGATTGAGGTAGCCGAGATGTGGATTCTCAGAAGAATGTTGAGAGTTCCATGGACAGCAAAGAAAACAAACGAGACAGTCTTGATGGAGGCAGACACAAGTAGATCATTCATAAGGAAGATTAGGAAAAGACAGGCAACATTTATAGGCCATTTCATGAGGAAGGGGGATTTGGAGCACCTGGTCACAATGGGAAAGCTGGAGGAAAGAGAGCACCAGGTAGACCCAGGGCGAGAATGCTGGACGGACTTGCAGAGTGGCTGGGGATGAGGAGGGTGGAGAGATGCTAGGGCAACGAGAGATAGAGATGGTTGGAAGTCCATGGTCGCCAATGCCATGCGGCAGGGCACCTGATGATGATGATGATGGCCTTTCACACATGGGAATGGGATAATTAGAGGTTTACATTCCTTTCATACTTTATAATTCACCACAATTAAGTATCCTATTTTTGGGGCCAGTCACATAACCAGGTAACCACGTCATTACAACAATGACTGGGGCCAGTCACATAACCAGTTAACCACGTCATTACAACAAAGACTGGGGCCAGTCACATAACCAGGTAACCACGTCATTACAACAATGACCGGGGCCAGTCACATAATCAGGTCATTACAACAAAGACTGGGGCAGTCACATAACCAGGTAACCACGTCATTACAACAAAGACTGGGGCCAGTCACATAACCACATAACCACGTCATTACAACAAAGACTGGGGCCAGTCACACAACCAGTTAACCACGTCATTACAACAATGACTGGGGCCAGTCACAAAACCAGGTAACCACGTCATTACAACAATGACTGGGGCCAGTCACATAACCAGTTAACCACGTCATTACAACAATGACTGGGGCCAGTCACATAACCAGGTAACCACGTCATTACAACAAAGACTGGGGCCAGTCACATAACCAGGTAACCACGTCATTACAACAAAGACTGGGGCCAGTCACATAACCAGGTAACCACGTCATTACAACAAAGACTGGGCCAGTCACATAACCAGGTAACTACGTCATTACAACAAAGACTGGGGCCAGTCACATAACCAGATAACCACGTCATTACAACAAAGACTGGGGCCAGTCACATAACCAGGTAACCACGTCATTACAACAATGACCGGGGCCAGTCACATAATCAGGTCATTACAACAAAGACTGGGGCCAGTAACATAACCAGGTAACCACGTCATTACAACAAAGACTGGGGCCAGTCACATAACCACATAACCACGTCATTACAACAAAGACTGGGGCCAGTCACACAACCAGTTAACCACGTCATTACAACAATGACTGGGGCCAGTCACAAAACCAGGTAACCACGTCATTACAACAATGACTGGGGCCAGTCACATAACCAGTTAACCACGTCATTACAACAATGACTGGGGCCAGTCACATAACCAGGTAACCACGTCATTACAACAAAGACTGGGGCCAGTCACATAACCAGGTAACCACGTCATTACAACAAAGACTGGGGCCAGTCACATAACCAGGTAACCACGTCATTAAACAAAGACTGGGGCCAGTCACATAACCAGGTAACCACGTCATTACAACAAAGACTGGGGCCAGTCACATAACCAGATAACCACGTCATTACAACAAAGACTGGGGCCAGTCACATAACCACATAACCACGTCATTACAACAATGACTAGGGGCCAGTCACATAACCAGGTAACCACGTCATTACAACAATGACTGGGGCCAGTCACATAACCAGGTAACCACGTCATTACAACAATGACTGGGGCCAGTCACATAACCAGGTAACCACGTCATTACAACAATGACTAGGGGCCAGTCACATAACCAGTTAACCACGTCATTACAACAATGACTAGGGGCCAGTCACATAACCAGGTAACCACGTCATTACAACAAAGACAGGGGCCAGTCACATAACCAGGTAACCACGTCATTACAACAAAGACTGGGGCCAGTCACATAACCAGGTAACCACGTCATTACAACAACGACTAGGGGCCAGTCAAATAACCAGGTAACCACGTCATTACAACAAAGACTGGGGCCAGTCACATAACCAGGTAACTACGTCATTACAACAAAGACTGGGGCCAGTCACATAACCAGTTAACCACGACATTACAAAGACTGGGGCCAGTCACATAACCAGGTAACCACGTCATTACAAAGACTGGGGCCAGTCACATAACCACATCATTACAACAATGACTAGGGCCAGCCACATAACCAGGTAACCACGTCATTACAACAATGACTGGGGCCAGTCACATAACCACGTCATTACAACAAAGACTGGGGCCAGTCACATAACCAGGTAACCACGTCATTACAACAATGACTGGGGCCAGTCACATAACCAGGTAACCACGTCATTACAACAAAGACTGGGGGCCAGTCACAAAACCAGGTAACCACGTCATTACAACAATGACTGGGGCCAGTCACATAACCAGGTAACCACGTCATTACAACAAAGACTGGGGCCAGTCACATAACCAGGTAACTACGTCATTACAACAAAGACTGGGGCCAGTCACATAACCAGGTAACCATGTCATTACAACAAAGACAGAGAAACAGAGCCAAGGAGACAAAGACTGAGAGAAACAGACACACAGACACACAGATCCCAAAACTACAATCAGTAACATTCTCAGTGTAAGGGAGGGAAGAAACAAAGGTGTTCAAACATGAAACAGTTCATATTGTGCATTATTCCCCTTTACTAATATGCTCTCTATAATTTTCCATTGCTTTTATTCTTTCTCCCCATTTATAGCCGTGTGCGTGTGCGTGTGTGTGCGTGTGTGTGTGTGTGTGTGTGGTGTGTGTGTGTGCGTGTGTGCGTGCGTGCGTGCGTGCGTGAGTGCGTTGTTGTGTGTGTGCGTGTGTGTGTGTCTGTTTTAGCGCTTAGATTTGATTTTATCAAGATTTTGCGCTATAATAAATAAAATATTGTAATATTGTATTGTATTGTACAAACAGAGCTCTGAATATTGACACCAAAACACACAAAACAAAAAGCTCTGAACATTGACACCAAAACACACAAGACAAAAAGCTCAGAGTATTGACACCAAAACACACAAGACAAAAAGCTCAAAATATTGACACCAAAACACACAAGGCAAAAAGCTCAAAATATTGACACCAAAACGCAATGCTTCAAAAAGCTCAGAATATTGACACCAAAACACACAAGACAAAAAGCTCTGAATATTGACACCAAAACACACAAGACAAAAAGCTCTGAACATTGACACCAAAACACACAAGACAAAAAGCTCTGAACATTGACACCAAAACACACAAGACAAAAAGCTCTGAATATTGACACCAAAACACACAAGACAAAAAGCTCATAATATTGACACCAAAACGCAAATGCTTCAAAACGCTCAGAATATTGACACCAAAACACACAAGACAAAAAGCTCAGAATATTGACACCAAAACACACAAGACAAAAAGCTCAGAATATTGACACCAAAACGCAATGCTTCAAAAAGCTCTGAATATTGACACCAAAACGCAATGATTCAAAAAGCTCTGAATATTGACACCAAAACGCAATGCTTCAAAAAGCTCTGAATATTGACACCAAAACGCAATGCTTCAAAAAGCTCAGAATATCAACACCAAAACGCACAAGACAAAAAGCTCAGAATATTGACACCAAAACACACAAGACAAAAAGCTCAGAACATTGACACCAAAACACACAAGACAAAAAGCTCAGAATATTGACACCAAAACACACAAGACAAAAAGCTCAGAATATCAACACCAAAACACAAGACAAAAAGCTCAGAATATTGACACCAAAACACACAAGACAAAAAGCTCAGAATATTGACACCAAAACACAAGACAAAAAGCTCAGAATATCAACACCAAAACACAAGACAAAAAGCTCAGAATATTGACACCAAAACACACAAGACAAAAAGCTCAGAATATTGACACCAAAACACACAAGACAAAAAGCTCAGAATATTGACACCAAAACACACAAGACAAAAAGCTCTGAATATTGACACCAAAACACACAAGACAAAAAGCTCAGAATATTGACACCAAAACACACAAGACAACTAAATCAGTTCTGACCCTTGACCGACAGTGACCAAGTCACGCACTCTCATCTCTTATCTCCATTCTAACAATGTTTTGCCTAACTCTTTCAACCCTGCCAGATTCACAGCCTGAGTAGTCTCCTTCAGCCCGGCAGGTTTGGGCTGTTCCTCATGAACAGAAGGAGGTGGGTGGGGGGGTGTTTCACTCAAAAATGTTTGACATCTTTGCTCAAAAGTCAATGTCTTCGAAGCTGTTCAACTGACTCCAATATCTTCAAAATTGTTCAACCAAGAGAACAGAGTGTGTGCTCTGATTTTGATTTTAATCATCGTAATCATCATTATCATTATTATTATTAACATTATTGTTATTATTATCATCATCATCATTATCATCATCATCATCATCATCATCATCATCATCATCATCATCATCATTTTTATTATTATTATTATTATTATTATTATTATTATTATTATTTTACACAGTAGTAGTAGTAGTACAATTACTATTATTCTTCTTCTTATTATTATTATTGTTATCATTATTATCATTATTATTATTATTATTATTATTATTATTATTATTATTTATTATTATTATTGTTATTATTATTATTGTTATTATTATTATCATCATTAGTGTTATTGTAATTATTATGATCTTTGCTATTAAGTGAAATTTTGCACACTGATTCACATGGGACTGTTTTACAATGAATACAATTTCAAGTAATACACAGTGTTTTATCTTATTTTATCCCTTTTTTTTTTTTTAAATATATCTCAGATTTACGATTTTGTACACACTTTATTCTTTACTTTCAGTGTACATCTTCATCATTGTTATAATTTCCATCAACATCCAAATATAAGACACACATTATGCAATGAATATTGAACACAATTGTCATAAATCAAAACTAAAATCATTTCCAGAATCATCAAGCACTTGCTGTGCAGTCAACAACATTACATCTAACCCAAAAATTTATCATTATAAATTATGCTGCAAAAATGGCGTCCATCAGGGCAGGGGTTCTGCAGAAGTTAGTTCCCTTTAGCTGTAGTTTACGTATATCATGTATATATATATATATATACACTCGGAAACGAGTCTGATTAAACAATGTTCATGCACTACAAGGGTACAAATCAGCAAGACCATTCAGTGGTAGCAATGCATAGCACACACACCAAGTTAAATGTATTCACAATAAATTTGTGACCTCCCACCACGAAATCAGTCTTAACTCGCAGTCAGTCGAACAGCACTAGGAGCTGAAAAGGTGACTGAGGGTCTATCTGGGGTGTTTTGACTTTTTCTCAAAATTGATTTCTGTGGACTATGATCTATCCCCCACAGAAATCTTTTTCTTGAAAAAATATTATTAATCAATTTAAATCGGTATTTTAATGCACTGATCGTAGCAGAAAAAATGCAATTTCCTACCAAAAGTACCTATTTTTGTCTCTTATTATGAACCATAACCTGTACAGTACCCGCACATGTACTATACCGATGGAAAGCTCTTTGGTGCACATTTCAGATAATGACAGCGAAAATTAGAAACAAACTGGATCAAAGCCACCATTTAAAAGAAATTTAATGAAAATGTGTAGGAGAGCACACATAAACTTTATGGGCCATTTTCTCAAAATGGCCATCATACAACTTAATGACTTTAAACATACATAACTTCTACATTTTTTTTAGTACAAGCTTTATTCAAGTACCAAAATAATCAACAGAATGTACACTTTCCAGTGATATGTATATCTCAAAATGCCCAAAATGCTAGTTAAGACTGATTTCGTGCTGGGAGGTCACATTTAGGTGTAAGTCAGCTGACACAGCAGGGTGTACTTCGCACATAAATCATGAAAGAAAATGTATCACAGAAACAAACAAAACTGTCAATAAGCAACAAGAATGTATACAAGAAACACAAAAGACAAAAAATGACAAAAAGATATATATATAATAATCTCCATTAAGATCAAGGTAAGTACTAGGGTAAATCAAACAATAAAAATGTGGTTACTACACAACTATCACATAGCCACAAAATCATACACTGATTGAAAATTCTCACAATCTGTCGTGTGGTCAGTACACAATTATCACGTAAGTAAACAATAAGGAGGCCTTTGTCAAGCGCGAATGCACGGTCACAAACAGACCACAAACAACACCAAACAACAGATAATAAAAAGAGGACTAAAAACTTCCCTGCCGCCTAGTCCAGTGGATAAAAAGGGACCAAATGGAATGCCCATGTGTTCATGAGCAGTAGTGAGAAGTGAACCATACACTGATTGAAAATCCTCACAGTCTGTCGATGGATTAGACTACCTACATAATCAATGAACAATGATTTTTTCAAAGACAATTAAAATCACAACATAACAAAGTCAACATAAAGACATGTCAAAATCCATATGGCTTGATTTCATCATAATCATGATGATCTGCTCTTCTTTCAGCACACACACACACACACACACACACACACACACATACACACGCACACACATACACACACACACACACACACACATACACACACACACACATACACACACACATACACATACACATACACACACACACACACACACACACACACACACACATACACACACACACACACATATATACACATACACACACACACACACACACACACACATACACACACACACACACACACACACACTAACACACACACACACACACATACACACACACATACACATACACACACACACACACATACACACACACACACATACACACACACACACACACATATATACACATACACACACACACACACACACACACACACATACACACACACACACACACACACACACACACACACACAGAGGCACTATCTGCATATACATACATATGCATACATGTATAAATATACATGACCAGTCCTATTTTGTTCAATCTGAGATGTCTTTACCAGCACATCAAATTATGTTTTAACTCTAGTGTGACTGCACTTGCCACATCTGAGCTCTCCTGCTGGCCTAGGGCTGCCACAGTGAGATCACTGAGAAGTGTTGCCTGTGAGCCATTTTCCATCGATTTTAGACAAAGAAACCGGCAAAACGTAGCTGAAGCGTTCAACGAAAGTTCCCTCCACAAGGGAAGCAACTGCCAACTAGTAAATCATTAGCATAACAAAAGTAGAGGGAGTTATATACCCTATGTTACTATGATCGAAGTAGCCCGTCCTCAGTGAGAGCTCAGCTGTTACTTCAATCGAAGTAGCCCGTTGTCAAAGAGTTAACGTGCACATAAATCAAGACCAAACTTACCTAAATCAGTCAAATCAACCTACAATCAGTATTGAGTAGCATAATAATCAGTCACTTACCTAAATCAGTCACATCAACCTACAGTCAGTATTCAGTAGCATAATAATCAGTCACTTACCTAAATCAGTCAAATCAACCTACAATCAGTATTGAGTAGCATAATAATCAGTCACTTACCTAAATCAGTCAAATCAACCTACAATCAGTATTGAGTAGCATAATAATCAGTCACTTACCTAAATCAGTCACATCAACCTACAGTCAGTATTCAGTAGCATAATAATCAGTCACTTACCTAAATCAGTCAAATCAACCTACAATCAGTATTGAGTAGCATAATAATCAGTCACTTACCTAAATCAGTCAAACCAACCTACAATCAGTATTGAGTAGCATAATAATCAGTCACTTACCTAAATCAGTCAAATCAACCTACAGTCAGTATTGAGTAGCATAATAATCAGTCACTTACCTAAATCAGTCACATCAACCTACAATCAGTATTGAGTAGTATAATAATCAGTCACTTACCTAAATCAGTCACATCAACCTACAATCAGTATTGAGTAGTATAATAATCAGTCACTTACCTAAATCAGTCACATCAACCTACAATCAGTATTGAGTAGCATAATAATCAGTCACTTACCTAAATCAGTCAAATCAACCTACAATCAGTATTGAGTAGCATAATAATCAGTCACTTACCTAAATCAGTCACATCAACCTAGTCAGTATTCAGTAGTATAATAATCAGTCACTTACCTAAATCAGTCACATCAACCTACGGTCAGTATTCAGTAGCATACTAATCAGTCACTTACCTAAATCAGTCATTCTATATTCAGTAGCATAATAATCAGTTACCTAAATCAGTCATTTATATTCAGTAGCATAATAATCAGTTACCTAAATCAGTCATATCAACCTACAATCAGTATTCAGTAGCATAATAATCAGTCACTTACCTAAATCAGTCACATCAACCTACAGTCAATATTCAGTACCATAATAATCAGTCAATATTCAACAGCATAATAATAAGGGTAGCCTATGTTTCTGACCTTATTATCAACATTATTCTGTGTGACACCACATTCTGGCAAAAATACTTGTAAAGCATACATAATATTAACTCATTCAAGCCACAACATTTCGCACCGCAACAACCCCTCAAAAATCGCAGTATTTTGGATGATTTTTTTAAAAATATTAAAAATTAACAGCAAATGTCATACACAAAAAGAAAACAGTTTTGGAAACATTGAAGTGTTCACATACAGACATTACTAGCTTCAAAACTGGTAGTCTGTTCATCTTGATAGAAGGGGTGAAGGAAACAGGTGACCATAAGGGGGTAAATATCCTCTTGCCGAGTCCATATATTTACACCATATGTTGTTGTTTTTTTCACCAATGAAAACAATTATCCACAGGAATATTTACACAAGAATGTACAGTTTATGTACAAAAACACAAAAACCACCTCCTATTTACTTGGTGTAATCAAGAACAGTGAATTTGCGTGCAAATCGGCGGGTGCTTCCTGACACCATCTTGACAGTCAGACGAAAACAAAGAACTGCATATAGCATCGAAAAACTGCTACTAAAGCAAAAATACAAATCACAACATGGTCTAAGGGAAGGAACTGTGAAATAAAAGACCCAAGATCACTCTAGTGCATGATTTACTTCCCTTATTACGGCCACAAAAAAAGTTGAAACTCTGACGTACACCTGCGTACGGCACAGATCCGTGCAGTGTGAAAGGTGACGTACAGCCGTGTACGGCACAGTTCGATTGAGTTAACGGACCTTTTTTCTTCTTGGAACCAGAAGAACAAGAAAACCAATGTAAGCGCGTATTGAACAAAACAAGACAAGACAAGCGCAAATTTTCGGCCAACCGGCCTTTGTCAAGCGCGAACGCACGGTCACAAACAGACCACAAACCAAATGGTCTCTTTTTATCCACTGGACGAGGAGGCAGGGAAGTTTTCAGTCCTCTTTTTATTATCGGTTGTTTGGTGTTGTTTGTGGTCTGTTTGTGACTGTGCGTTCGCGCTTGATAAAGGCCGGTTGGTCGAAAATTTGCGCTTGTCTTGTCTTGTTTTGTTCAATACGTGCTTATGTTGGTTTTCTTGTTCTTCTGGTTCCTGTTTGCTTGGGCGCGGGCAGTCGCACTTGTTTTGGATCTTGTTTTGTTTTATAGTTGGTTTCTGTGTCTGTTTCATATTTTGTTTTGTGTAGTTGTTATTGTTATTTTTGTTTCTTGGGGGGCTGGGGGAGTCAATACTGAGAACTGTTATTGTTATTGTTATTTTTGTTTAAAGCCCAGCCGACTGTGTAGAGCCATATCAGGGCTATGACCATATCAAAATATAACAATACTTCAACAAGACTAAAAAACAAGGAAAAGAAAATGACACATATCAATGCATTTGCGTACATAATCTAAAGAGATGCCCCTGGTGTTGCCAACTCCATCCAATTTATCACCTAGGGGATTTAAAAAAACACACCTCAATACAAATTTAAACAGAACTAAGGACACTAAAACATATATAAAAATAGGCCTAAATTACCTAAAATTGCTTCCATATATCTCATTTCCATAAAGCCAAAAATTCACTTAATACATGTACCCAATTATTAATCCTAAAGGAAAGTACATAAGACTTTATCGAACACATACAGGTGAATGGACCAGCAAGGCAGAAAATGATAGGTAGAAATGACAGAAAGCAAAGGAGCGAGACGGAAACAAAAAGAGTGAGAGAAAAGAGGAAATTCCTAGCACAGAATTTCCAGGTGGGGATACTATTTATACTGAAAGAGCCCCCAGCATTTCTACAGGGGGAAGGGAGGAATTTGAGATGCACCTGATTGAGGAGCAAAACAAAGAAAGAAAACAACCCAGACCACACACAGTCATATCTAAACCCACATGCGCAGTGTTATCATTGTTCTTCTGTGAAATTAGGCACTTCAGGGATTGTGCTATTGTAATGACATTATTTTTACACTTCAAAACATTAGAAAACAGTTTGAAAAAAAAAAAGAAAAGAAAAGAGAAAAAAGAAAAACAGGATTGGTAAAGTGCAAATACATCAAATAACAGCACACCATATTTACTTTAAATGTTTGATAAAGAAAATGTGTGATTCACAACACAATTATAGATTAGTCAGGATATGTGTTTCAAAAACAACGGAGAGAATGCTTATATACACAGAGAGAAAGAGAGAGAGACAGAGAGAGAGAGAGAGAGATACATATAGATACAGATAGATAATTATGTATCATTATATTATTATGTGTGTGTGTGTGTGTGTGTGTGTGTGTGTGTGTGTGTGTGTGTGTGTGTGTGTGTGTGTGTGTGTGTGTGTGTGTGTGTGTGTGTGTGTGTGTGTGTGTGTGTGTATACACATATGTACAAAACTTTAGTCAAAGCCAAAGGTGTGGTCTAATGGTTAAAACACCTGACAAGGATGCAGGAACTGAGGTTCAAATCACAGATCAAACAGATTTCTCCTCCAATCTCCATCACATCTTAAGGGGTGGTCTACAAGCTCGTCTTTCAGCTGAGTCGACGTCTTTCAGACAATTCGATAAACACAGGCACACACTAAAGATGGCTCCACAACAAAGGTGTTGTCCGTGGTAAGACAGCAGAAAACACCAACTTTTATAGGTGTTCAGAAAAACCTAAAGAAAGGGGAAGGTGGATAATAGTGGCACTGTACTATGGCAATGCGTCGTCCCCGGAGAACAACACAAAATTCACTACGTAAATCCTTTGTGACAAAAGGATAAATAGATAAACGAATGAAGAAATAAACAAAAAGATAGATTTTCAAATAGATAAATAAATATATATTATATATATATATATATATATAAATATATAGATAGAGAGAGAGAGAGAGAGAGAGAGAGGGAGAGAGAGAGAGAGAGAGAGAGAGAGAGAGAGAGAGAGAGAGGAGGAGAGAGAGAGAGAGAGAGAGAGAGAGAGAGAGAGAGAGAGAGAGAGAGAGAGAGAGAGAGAGATGTACAAACAAAATAAATAAATGGATGAGATTAAACTCTATGGTCCCAGTCTTCCTCACAAGCCCATACCACACTGAACTACATGTAACAGAGGGTCAAGGCCAAAAACTCCAACAATAATTTTTACGTCTGATGGGAGTTTAAACCAATGACCTCCCTTTGCATTGACCACTTCGCTACACTGATGCTAACTTTGGCTTTTTTGTGACATTACCCTTGAGCTGATGCTTATTGTTATTGTTATTGCTGTTATTGCTATTGTTACTGTTGATGTTGCTTAACACCCAGCCGACTGTGCAGAGCCATATCTAGGCTATAAGCACATCACAGAAGATCATGTAATAAAAACTGGAAAAGAATTTTTTTTTTAAAAAGACAGAAAAATATAAAAATGACCCTGAATTACTTAACATTGCCTCTGCACAACACATTTCCTCAGAGCCAGAAATACACTTAACTCAATCGCTTCGTGCCAGAAAAAAATCTCTGTCACTTCTGTTTACTGCTTGGAGACGTGACGTCGATTTATCGACGGCGGACGTTCGGGTCTTTTTTACGTCAGAAGTATCAGTTACAGGGAAAACTCACTGGGAACCGAAACTAGGGTATGTTTATAGCAGTTATTTACCTTAGACCGTTTGTGGCAATGTGAAACAAAGACAACAGTAGCCTTTTTTCAGCGCTACCCGCGACATGCGAATTTCGCAAATGGCGTCAAGGAAAGCAAGTCGAACCTCACAATTTTGTAAATATTTTGTGCTCTGGAGCAACTGTATGCAAAAAGTGACAACTATCAGTAATCTTGTGATTTGAAACATCCATGGCATGGAAATTATGTTCTGGACTTCATCTAAAACTGTTTCACAGTGTGTGTTCATATCCATAAAAAAAAAAAAAAAATTACCCTCCTTTGGATACCTATTTGGATACCTCATCATTTACAAGTACGTGGAATATCATAAATAAAGTAAGATTATTTGTAAAGATCTAATCCTGGTCTTTCTGTATCACTTTACTTTGTTTGTCTACTTTACTTGTTTGTTTTTCTATATTTTTTTTAAATGTGCTAAAAATCCTCCGAATTGAGGGGGCAGAATGACCCTGAAGACTGTGACTCGATTGAGTTAATACATGTACCCAACTATCAATCCTAACAAAAAGTATGTAAGACTTTATTGACCACATACAGGTGAATGGACCAGCAAAGCAGAAATTGATAGGAAGAAATGTCAGAAAGCAAAGGAGGAAGAAAGAAACAAAGAGCACGGCTTAAAACAGGAGGAGGAAAAAAAACACTGAAACTAGTCCGACCGGAAACTTCTTCCAAGAAAAATCAGGGGCCATAACTTGCGCGCCGTTGCTGTGAACGCTTGCAAGCCGATCACGGATGCCTTGCTCCTTTCGGGTTTTTTGTTTGTTTGTTTGTTTGGTTTTTTGGTTTTTTTTACAAACCGAAATCACGGAATTCTGCCCAGACGCGGAACATTTTAAGCCCTGAAAGAGAGTGAAAGAAAAAGAGGAAATTTCTAGCATAGAATTTCCAGCAGGTGGGGATACTATATATACTGAAAGAGCCCCTGGCATCCCCAATGGAGGGAAGCCAATGCTTAACGACCAGGAAAATCACAGGCCCATCTGTGCACTGCATGAATGTAGTTGGATGTGACTGAGATGCACAATAATGGAGAGTTCAGTTTCCATGTCAAATCTTCATCTTGACACACACATGTTGACTTGATCAGCAACTACACCTGCCATCCACTGAAGACCCATTGCCTGTACGATCTGTTTGTACGGCAACTTTCTGATGTCTTTTATTTTTATAACTGACACTTCTCAGGTAAAACAAAATATGACTGCTGGATCTTGAGGGTAAAAACAAAATATTAAAAAATACCTTGTTTGTAAAAGATTCTTGGGAGTATAAAACACAACGTTTCGAGCCCAGGCCCTTTGTCAAGATATTTTGACACTTCTCAGGTCCAGTGGCAAGTGGTAGCTTGTGACAAATCAAAATAACATTTGTAACTGTTCCTGGTTCAGCTGGTCATACTGGTCAGCCATAGTTTCCTTGTACATGACATCATGTCTAATTAACCACAGCCATTCAGCTGGTCATACTGGTCAGCCATATTTCCTTGTACATGACATCACGTCTAACTAACTACAGCCATTCAGCTGGTCATACTGGTCAGCCATATTTCCTTGTACATGACATCATGTCTAACTACAGCCATTCAGCTGGTCATACTGGTCAGCCATATTTCCTTGTACATGACATCATGTGTAACTAACTACAGCCATTCAGCTGGGCATACTGGTCAGCCATGTTTCCTTGTAAGGTGATATGTCTAACTACAGCCAATCAGCTGGTCATACTGGTCAGCCATGTTTCCTTGTACATGACATCATGTCTAACTACAGCCAATCAGCTGGTCATACTGGTCAGCCATGTTTCCTTGTAAGGTGATATGTCTAACTACAGCCAATCAGCTGGTCATACTGGTCAGCCATGTTTCCTTGTACATGACATCATGTCTAATTAACCACAGCCAATCAGCTGGTCATACTGGTCAGCCATGTTTCCTTGTACATGACATCATGTCTAACTACAGCCATTCAGCTGGTCATACTGGTCAGCCATGTTTCCTTGTACATGACATCATGTCTAACTACAGCCAATCACTGGTCATACTGGTCAGCCATGTTTCCTTGTACATGACACCATGTCTAACTAACTACAGCCATTCAGCTGGTCATACTGGTTCAGCCATATTTCCTTGTACATGACACCATGTCTAACTAACTACAGCCATTCAGCTGGTCATACTGGTCAGCCATATTTCCTTCTACATGACATCATGTCTAATTACAGCCAATCAGCTGGTCATACTGGTCAGCCATATTTCCTTGTACATGACATCATGTCTAATTACAGCCAATCAGCTGGTCATACTGGTCAGCCATATTTCCTTGTACATGACACCATGTCTAACTAACTACAGCCATTCAGCTGGTCATACTGGTCAGCCATATTTCCTTCTACATGACATCATGTCTAATTACAGCCAATCAGCTGGTCATACTGGTCAGCCATATTTCCTTGTACATGACATCATGTCTAATTACAGCCAATCAGCTGGTCATACTGGTCAGCCATAGTTTCCTTGTACATGACATCATGTGTAACTAACTACAGCCAATCAGCTGGTCATACTGGTCAGCCATATTTCCTTGTACATGACATCATGTCTAACAACAGCCAATCAGCTGGTCATACTGGTCAGCCATAGTTTCCTTGTACATGACATCATGTCTAACGACAGCCAATCAGAAGCCACATAAGGACAGAGTGTGACAGTGCAACACCAAGGTCACATAAACAAGGGTGACACTGAAAATTTGAAAAAAACTGGAAATCAGGCTGGGGTCCAGGAGCCGCCTTTGATACGTACACTTTACATCTGAAAAAAGTCACTTTACCACTCAAAGGGAAACTGTACAAACTATTCACAACGGAATTTCCGTCAGGGCCTTGCTGAGAAAACGGATTTCCGTCACCCAGACGGAAGAGTGGCATCCATGCACAAATGTTCAAACCCTGTTTTAACAACAACAAGAAAAGTGCCGCACAAATCGCACAACGATGATTAGGAATTCCCCTACAGAAGGAATGCGCAACACTCAGTGTCCCAGGCGTGAGGATTTCATACAGAATGTACTTCACAGAGGCCAAGCTTGGTATTGACATATGCAAGCCAGCACTGTAGGGGTTAAAAAAACAAAAAACAAGTTAAAACCTTACTTAAAAATACAGCTGGTATTGTAGGGGTTAAAAAAACAGGTTATAACCTTATGGATACATGAAAATGCAGCCAGCATTGTAGGGGTTAAAAAAAACAGGTTAAAACTTTACTTATACATACAAATACAGCTGGCATTGTAGGGGTTAAAAAAACCAGGTTAAAACACTACAGAGACATGATAATACAGCCAGCATTGTAAGGGTTAAAAGAAAACAAGTTGAAACACTACAGATACGCGAAAATACATACTCAAAATACCATGCATTACGGTGAAAAAAAAAAAAAAAACAGTTTAAAATACCATCAATGTATAAAAATGAAGTACTTTAAACCCTTTCACTCCCTCACCCTGTCCACCAGCACCCTGCATAGTCAACCGTGCTAGCAAAGCAAAAACTTAACCCTTTGATTCCCTCACCCTATCAGGAAGCTGGTGGATAGGGTGAGGGAATCAAAGGGTTAAGTTTTTGCAGTTGGTGGATAGGGTGCGGTTATCAAAGGGTTAAAGACAAGCATGATTCAAGAAGTTTGGATGACAAGCACAGAAAGTATTGTGTAAGTTTCACATGCAACTCAGCAGATAAATCTTTGGGGTTTTATACCCCTTTTGTTACATACAATATAGTGTTAGTCACAACCACATCAATGGAATGCCTTTCGTCCATCCATTTTGGATATTTTTGATTGAAGTAACCAGGTCCATTAAGTCGTCCACATGGAACAAATGTAAACCAGAGACATCATCAAAAGATCACAATATTACATCTAAACATGATTTGTGCACGTGCAACAGAACACTGCCATGATCATAGTGGGTTGATTGTGGGGTCTATTTTTGATTTGAAGCAATCCTTTTTATCTCATATTGAAGCAATCCTTTTATCTCATATCGAAGCAATCCTTTTATCTCATATTGAAGCAATCCTTTTATCTCATACTGAAGCAATCCTTTTTATCTCATATTGAAGCAATCCTTTTTATCTCATACTGAAGCAATCCTTTTATCTCATATCGAAGCAATCCTTTTATCTCATATCGAAGCAATCCTTTTTATCTCATATTGAAGCAATCCTTTTATCTCATATCGAAGCAATACTTTTATCTCATATCGAAGCAATCCTTTTATCTCATATTGAAGCAATCCTTTTATCTCATATCGAAGCAATCCTTTTTATTCATCATATAGAAGCAATCCTTTTATCTCAGATTGAAGCAATCCTTTTATCTCATATTGAAGCAATCCTTTTATCTCATACTGAAGCAATCCTTTTATCTCATACTGAAGCAATCCTTTTATCTCAATATCGAAGCAATCCTTTTATCTCATATTGAAGCAATCCTTTTATCTCAGATTGAAACAATCCTTTTATCTCATATTGAAGCAATCCTTTTATCTCATATTGAAGCAATCCTTTTATCTCATATTGAAGCAATCCTTTTTATCTCAGATTGAAGCAATCCTTTTATCTCATATTGAAGCAATCCTTTTATCTCATATCGAAGCAATCCTTTTTATCTCATATTGAAGAAATCCTTTTTATCTCATATCGAAGCAATCCTTTTTATCTCATATCGAAGCAATCCTTTATCTCATACTGAAGCAATCTTTTATCTCATATCGAAGCAATCCTTTTATCTCATATCGAAGCAATCCTTTATTATTTGATCTCATATCGAAGCAATCCTTTTATCTCATATCGAAGCAATCCTTTTTATCTCATATCGAAGCAATCCTTTTATCTCATATTGAAGCAATCCTTTTATCTCAATATTGAAGCAATCCTTTTATCTCAATTGAACAATCCTTTTAATCTCATATTGAAGCAATCCTTTTATCTCAGATTGAAACAATCCTTTTTAATCTCATATTGAAGCAATCCTTTTTATCTCATATTGAAGCAATCCTTTTATTGAAGCAATCCTTTTATCTCATATTAGAAGCAATCCTTTTATCTCATATTGAAGCAATCCTTTTATCTCATATGTTTCTCTCTAAGACTGCCCTGCGTGCCTGTAGAAGATCGTAAAAAAGTATTCTCACCACTGACAGTGACATGGTACAATTAATCAACCTTTGACTCCCGCACCCTATCCACCAAACGCAAAAACTTAACCTTTGAGGTGAGGGATTCAAAAGGTTAAGTTTTTGCTCTGCTACCATGGTTGACAGTGCAGATGCTGTGGAGAGGGTGCGGGATTCAAGGGGTTAATCTCTCTCTCTCTCCCTCTCTCTCTCTCTCTCTTCATTCTCTCTCTCTCTCTCTCTCTCTCTCTCTCTCTTCTTTCTCTCTCTCTCTCTCTCTCTCCATATATTAGAATACATGCATTAAAATTCATGGGACAACATACCACCTCTTTCTTCAAACCTGATCTATTATGTAAGAATTTGTTTGAGATTCAACTGTTCATTGTCAAATTAAGTAACGAGGTACTGATAATGAATGGTATTAAGAAACACACTGATTCAGATATATAGGTGAGTAGTAAGGGTTGGAAAGATACAACATTCAAGCACTGAACTGAAATTAAAAGTCATACTAAAAGATTTCCATTTCTGATTAATATGCTCACCTGCAAGTAAATAAGTATAAAGGTTCAAATGTTGAAC
>JAPXFY010000012.1:93686556-93699056 GCA_030674185.1 Monoplex corrugatus | reverse complement strand
CACACACACACAGAGGAAAGAGAGAGAATTCAACATCTGTTCTCAACATTCACAGACTGGAGGTCTAAATCTACAAGAAGTCATATTCACGATTTGTGTAGCTTTGTCTCTTTTCCACACTCATATTCACTGGACAAGAAACACATCAATCAACTGACAGGAGGTATCAATAAACTAGCATAGTTTCAGTGTCAGTTTTCACACAGCAGTGTTTCCATACAAGGAACAGTTTCCACATGAACAGACATTGCAAATGCCACATGTTGGAAAATAAGCCAAAATACTTGTGGCATAAGCCCGAAGCTTTACATAAACCTTACACCTTAGTAAGGTTTTGAAGTTCTAACTAACTGAAAGGTTCTAATTGCTACTGTCCAGGCTTGTATCAACCCGTCGTAATACCGGGGCTTAAAACAGGAGGAGGAAAAAAAACACTGAAACTAGGGGGGTCCGGGAGCCATAACTTGCGCACTGTTGCTATGAACGCTTGCAATTCGATCACGGATGCCTTGCTCCTTTCGGTTTTGTTTGTTTGTTTGTTTGTTTGTTTTTTTGTTTTTTGACAAACCAAAATCGCAGAATTCCGCCCGGACGCGAAACGTTTTAAGCCCTGAATACACTATGAATCCCAGCAAGACCATGCGAATGTCACTAATTCAGGCCTACATTGGCAGTTTGCTAAAAACAAGGTCGATATCATACCCACATGGTGGAAAAGTCCTGAATACCCACACAACACACGAACTCCACTCCCCCCGCCCCACCCATCCCTCACTCAACGTATCAACCTTCACCCATTTCAAACATTGTCAAAACTACAAACCAAGCTGAAAAGTTTTTAAGCTGGTCAATATACAAGTGTATAAATAACTAACACGTTGTTTCCTTTTGTTTTGTTTTTTGTTTTAGTTTATTTTGTTTTGTTTTTTTGTTTTTATTTGTTTTTTGTTTGTTTCTAGGAGGGGGTTGTTTTATTTGTTTGTTTTTTGTTTTGTTTTGTTTTGTTGGTTTTTTCAGGAGGGGGGGGGGGGGGGGTTTATTTGTTTGTTTGTTGTTTTGTTTTGTTTTGTTTTGTTTTGTTTTATAGTAGCATGAAAGAAACACTTATTTTACGACAGGAAAAACGTTGCATTTTGTTGGCAAAGGCCAATGACTTCAGACATAAACATACCCTTGTTTTCTTGGAAACTAGACTTGGATGTCACCAACTGACACACTCCAAATAAAGCAACTTGGGGGTTAGGGCCTCAACACCTCAGTTGGTTCAGTGTTCGATCCACATGTAAATCACTACAGATGCTACTTTAAACTGGCCTTCTCATTGTACTTTTAACTTGACTGTAGCCACGTGGTGGTGTCAATGCAGTATTAAACAAGCCCCCTGCCCCTGGGATGACTGTCCTGTTGGCTACATAACCTGAGGTGAGTACTGCTGTACGTGTGGCCGACAGACACTCCGCTGACAACCAAACTCCATGGCTGCAGACAGGAGCTGGAAAAGACGGCTGCATTCATCGCCCGGACCCAGATAACTGTGTAGCAGCGTACGCCAAGAAGAAGAAGAAGAAGATTGTACTGTTTTTATGATATAAAAGGGAAAAAAAGAAGTGAAAAAAAAAAGAACAACATAAGTGAATACTTCACCCACACCAGTCTATGTGTGTGTGTGTGTGTTTGGTCAGTTCAAGAATAAAAGACTATGTCAATCTTGAACATAAGACCAATATATTGTATGTATTTCTCTCCTCTCTCATACCATAGTTGTGTGCAGGGTAGTTGCAGAGTATAATAAAGGTAGGCTTGGGCGCTCCTTTTTTGAGGAGTGTTCCGAGCTTGCTGTTTTTTGTACCTTGTGTCTGCTTCTATGCTGGCTGAATGGGTAGCGCAAACTGTGTTAGATTTGAGAAGTTCTATACAACATGGGAGATAATTCTCAAGAGTTACGTCCTTTGATTAATACGACAAAAATTCTCCCTGTTTTCCTCTTATTTCTTTGGTATTCACCCACAGATGTCACAGACCAATGAAAAATACCACCTACCTTTACGATGTTTCATGAAATCAGAAGCAAACTCTGACACTGTATGGCTGGAATGAAAGAAACATAAAAATCACAAAGTCAGTCACATGGATATCATTATCACTTCACCAACACAAAGTCTGTCACACGGATATCATTATCACTTCACCAACACAAAGTCTGTCACACGGATATCATTATCACTTCACCAACACAAAGTCTGTAATATGGATATCATTATCACTTCACCAACACAAAGTCTGTAAGACGGATATCATTATCACTTCACCAACACAGAGTCTGTAACATGGATATCATTATCACTTCACCAACACAAAGTCTGTAATATGGATATCATTATCACTTCACCAACACAAAGTCTGTCACATGGATATCATTATCACTTCACCAACACAATGTCTGTATCATGGATATCATTATCACTTCACCAACACAAAGTCTGTAAGATGGATATCATTATCACTTCACCAACACAAAGTCTGTCACATGGATATCATTATCACTTCACCAACACAAAGTCTGTAAGATGGATATCATTATCACTTCACCAACACAAAGTCTGTCACATGGATACATTATCACTTCACCAACACAAAGTCTGTCACATGGATATCATTATCACTTCACCAACACAAAGTCTGTAATATGGATATCATTATCACTTCACCAACACAAAGTCTGTAAATATGGATATCATTATCACTTCACCAACACAAAGTCTGTCACATGGATATCATTATCACTTCACCAACACAAAGTCTGTCACATGGATATCATTATCACTTCACCAACACAAAGTCTGTCACATGGATATCATTATCACTTCACCAACACAAAGTCTGTCACATGGATATCATTATCACTTCACCAACACAAAGTCTGTCAGTGTCACATGGATATCATTATCACTTCACCAACACAAAGTCTGTAAATATGGATATCATTATCACTTCACCAACACAAAGTCTGTCACATGGATATCATTATCACTTCACCAACACAATGTCTGTATCATGGATATCATTATCACTTCACCAACACAAAGTCTGTAAGATGGATATCATTATCACTTCACCAACACAAAGTCTGTCACATGGATATCATTATCACTTCACCAACACAAAGTCTGTAACATGGATATCATTATCACTTCACCAACACAAAGTCTGTCACATGGATATCATTATCACTTCACCAACACAAAGTCAGTCACATGGATATCATTATCACTTCACCAACACAAAGTCTGTAAGATGGATATCATTATCACTTCACCAACACAAAGTCTGTCACATGGATATCATTATCACTTCAACAATATGTAATATTACGTTTTTTCCTGCCTCCTCCCCAAACCTGCCTCAACTTCTGCCGCTCACACCCAAAAAACCAGTGCACAAATAACAAACTATGTGCACGTCAGTACTCTAAGTATAATTATGTGTATGCGGGTACTCTATAGTCATGCGTATGTGGATACTCTTAACTATAATCATGTGTATTCTCTAATTATGTTTATGTGGGTACTCTAAGTATAACTATGTGTATGCGGGTATTCTATAATTATGTTTATGTGGGTACTCTAAATATACATGTATGCGGGTATTCTATAATTATGTTTATATGGGTACTCTAAGTATAACTATGTGTATGCGGGTATTCTATAATTATGTTTATGTGGGTACTCTAAGTATAACTATGTGTATGCGGGTATTCTATAATTATGTTTATATGGGTACTCTAAGTATAACTATGTGTATGCGGGTATTCTATAATTATGTTTATGTGGGTACTCTAAGTATAATTACGTGTATGCAGGCATTCTATAATTATGTTTATGTGGGTACTCTAAGTATAATTACGTGTATGCGGGTATTCTATAATTATGTTTATGTGGGTACTCTAAGTATAATTGTGTGTATGCAGGCATTCTATAATTATGTTTATGTGGGTACTCTAAGTATAACTATGTGTATGCGGGTATTCTATAATTATGTTTATGTGGGTACTCTAAATATACATGTATGCGGGTATTCTATAATTATGTTTATATGGGTACTCTAAGTATAACTATGTGTATGCGGGTATTCTATAATTATGTTTATGTGGGTACTCTAAGTATAATTATGTGTATGCAGGTATTCTATAATTATGTTTATGTGGGTACTCTAAGTATAATTGTGTGTATGCAGGTATTCTATAATTATGTTTATGTGAATACTCTAAGTATAATTGTGTGTATGCAGGTATTCTATAATTATGTTTATGTGGGTACTCTAAGTATAATTATGTGTATGTGGGTGTTCTATAATTATGTTTATGTGGGTGCTCTAAGTATAATTATGTTATGTGGGTGTTCTATAATTATGTTTATGTGGATACTCTAAGTATAATTATGTGTATGCGGGTGTTCTATAATTATGTTTATGTGGGTACTCTAAGTATAATTATGTGTATGTGGGTGTTCTATAATTATGTTTATGTGGATACTCTAAGTATAATTATGTGTATGCAGGTATTCTATAATTATGTTTATGTGGGTGCTCTAAGTATAATTATGTTATGTGGGTGCTCTAAGTATAATTATGTGTATGTGGAGGCTGTAGCCTAATGGTCAAAACATCCATCTATGATGTGAAAAATCCTGCACTTGATGCCTTGATCACACAAGGGCTCCAACCCTCCACTACACCTTGAGTAGTGGTCTGAATACTAGCTTTTTGAATGAGGAAAAAAAAAAGAGTCCCTTAACCCTTTCACTCCCACACCCTACTCGCCAGCTGCAAAAACTTCACCCTTTCAATCCCTCACCCTGTTCACCAATTTTCTGCAGGTAGCCGGTAGACAGGGTGACAGAGTGAAAGGATCAAGTGTCTATTTTGCTGTCCTGGCTGATAATACAGGAAGATGGTGGATAGGGTGAGGGAGTCAAAGGGTTAAGTAGCCAGCATTTATCACTGTCAAAGAACCCAGAGCAACAAAGGAATTGTACCGATGAAGCTGTGTAGATAATAACTTTGATAAGTAAACAAAAAGGCTATAATTATACAAATAGCAACCTTTCATCCCTGACCTGATTGATTACGATCATTATCACAAAATATGTCGTCCTCTTGGTCTAATATCAAGAGTTTTTTTGTGGCTTAACCTAGAGCTCCTTCAGTGCACTGTTGAGGTGTAATGTATACAGTATGTGTTCGCAGAATCACTGTGTGTGATGTTATGTGTAGGAGAGTGTGTGTAACTGTAAGTGTGTGTGAGACTCTGTGTGTGTGTGTGTGTGTGTGTGTGTGTGTGTGTGTGTGTGTGTGTGTGTGTGTATATGTGTGTGTGTGTGTGTGTGTGTGTGTGTGTGTGTGTGTGTGTGTGTGTGTGTGTGTGTGTGTGAGTGAGTGTGTGTGTGTGTGTGTGAGTGTGTGTGTGTGTGTGTGTGTGTTCGTTCGTTCTTTGATTTAGCGTCTTTTCACTATAAGTGATATTAGATGTGTGTGTGTGTGTGTGTGTGTGTGTGTGTGTGTGTGGTGTGTGTGGTGTGTGTGTTGTGTGTGTGTGTGTGTGTGTGTGTGTGTGTGTGTGTGTGTGTGTGTGTGTGTGTGTGTGTTGTGTGTGTGTGTGTGTGTGTGTGTGTGTGTGTGTGTGTGTGTGTGTGTGTGTGTGTGAGACGTTTGGTTACTAATGCTTATTTCATATTTTCATCCTTTCTTGCTATTAGTGTTAAATAGATGGCACAAATCTATATATATATAGCATAAGTGACTAAAGTAAGAGGCCCATCAATAAAATTATGTATTGAATTATTGCTATATATATACTATTCTCGCTTCCTGAGATAACAACTCTATAAATCTTTAAAGTGAAGATGAAAATGCCCTCTATGTGTAAAATTTCAGATAGGGGGTGATGCCGCATTCACTGGCAAGTGAGAGGGAGCCATGAAATATCTACATATATACTTTGTCAGTTTGTGTATAACTATAAGGTATTCACAATATAACAAAATACACAATTGCCTTTTAATAACCAGTTATTCAAGTATGCTTTTTAAAAATAAGCTTTAAACAGTCAATATATATTTTTTTTATATACAAGTTCAAAGAAACCAAGACATCATCTGAACTGCGTCAATTTATTCAGTAAATCAAAACATGACCAAGACTTACTCTCTCAAATACAGAAAGAGCGCTGCCACCAGTTTGACACATTCTGTGATCAGCACCACCAAGACCGTGCTGTAGCTGTAACTGTTGTCATGGGACTTGGAGGCTGTCACCAAAATACCTGTGCACACCAAAACAACTTACATCAGACTTACATAGGATTGTCTAGCCATTCTAACAATATTCTCTCTTTACGACATTATTCTGACACTATTCCTCCTTATAATCCTGAAAAAGCTTCATCTTAACTCAATCGCTTCGTGCCGGAAGAAAATCTCTGTCACTTCCGTTTACTGCTTGGATACGCGACGTCGATTTATCGACGGCGGACATTCGTTTTTGGGGTTTTTTTTACGTCAGAAGTGTCAGTTATAGGGAAAACTCTCTGGGAACCGAAACTAGGGTATGTTTACAGCATTTATTTACCTTAGACCGTTTGTGGCAATGTGAAACAAAGACAACAGTAGCCTTTTTTCAGCACTACCCGCAACATGCGAATTTCGCAAATGGCGTCAAGGAAAGCAAGTCGAACCTCACAATTTTGTAAATATTTTGTGGTCTGGAGCAACTGTATGCAAAAAGTGACAACTACCAGTAATCTTGTGATTTGAAACATCCATGGCATGGAAATCATGTTCTGGACTTCATCTAAAACTGTTTCACAGTGTGTGTTCATATCCATCAAAAAAAAAAATTACCCCCCTTTGGATACCTATTTGGATACCTCATCATTTACAAATACACGGAATACCATAAATAAAGTAAGATAATTTGTAAAGATCTAATCCTGGTCTTTCTGTATCACTTTACTTTGTTTGTCTACTTTATTTGTTTGTTTTTCTATATTTTTTTAAAATGTGCTAAAAATCCTCCAAATTGAGGGGGCAGAATGACCCTGAAGACTGCGACTCGATTGAGTTAAAACTTAAAAGTTAAATATTTGAAGTATCTCAAGAATAATGATGACGATGATGATGATCATCATGTGCCCTGCCGCATGGCAAGTACAGAGAATAATGATACACTGTCAAAATGTTAACATACACATATCTTGAATTATTCTCTGAAGTTCCTGAGAAAGTGCTGTTTACATGCCTTCCTCTCAAAGGCTGACTCTAGGCACCATTTTGACGCTCTTCAGTTTGGGGGCAAATCTAAATGAATCAATCTCCATATGGGTCAAGTAGACTTGGAATCTTTTCTTTAATGCTTCAAAATGTAAAGTCTTGTATTTAGGAAAAAGTAACCCATGTAACAAATATTCTATGATAAATGATGGTATTACCTGTGACATAACAGAACGTTTAGAAGGAAAAGATTTAGGATTAATATTTGATAAAAGTCTCAAATTTGATAATCACATTCAAAATGTTGTTAATAAATCAAACAAGTTCCTTGGAATCATAAAAAGAACATTCTCATACATAAACAGGGAGACATTTTTATATTTGTACAAAGGCTTAGTGAGGCCTCATTTGGAGTATGGTAACATTATTTGGTTTCCACGTCTTAAAAGACAGTCAGCATTGATAGAGAAGATACAAAGAAGAGCTACTAAATTAATTCATGGTTTTCAAAATTATTCATACTGAGAAGGATTAGAATTACTCAATTTACCCAGGTTAAAAGCAAGAAGAATGAGGGGAGATCTGATCCAAAGTTTCAAGATTTTTAACAATATAGATCAGATGACGTAGATAGAACAGAATTTTTCAAACTGACAAATTATGACAAAACAAGAAATAATACTGATAAAATATTTATGGAATATTGCAAGACTAACATTAGAAAGTTTTATTTTACAAATAGAATTGCACATGTATAGAATAAATTACCAAACGAAATTAAAAGAGCACAAAACACAAACTCGTTTAAAAACCAGCTTGACCATTGGAAACATTACATTGAACTTAAATACAAATATGATGAATGAATCATCAAAAAAACTGGGCGTACGACAGACCTTGACTACGAGTGTAAGAAAATAAAAATAAAAATGATGGGACTTGAAATAGCCGAACGGCTAATGTGTTATGTCCCTATTACTAAACTAAACTAAAACTAAAGATGTCACACTTCCAATCAAAGGTCTGGGTTTGATCCTGCCTGTGTACCTCCTGCCTGACGGGTAAGGGATACTGATTTTTTCAATTTTCCATTTCAACATTTCTACAAACCGGCTGAGTAAATTCCTTTTGTGGGTATGTGCACACAGAACACTAGACATGCATTCAAAGGTGCTGTAAGTCATGTCAGAGGTTTTTTTGGCTTATAGAAACAAAGAACATCCAGCATGCACACCCACCAAAGACACAGCCAGCAGACTGTGCAGCAACATTCTATCTGCAATGTGTGGGCCAAAAGACAAGCATCCAAAAAAATGAAGAAAAGTTCAAGAAAAATCGGAAAGGTGAATATCACAAGTATACAAAAGTTGTGACTTCCTTAGTGGAACAACAGGATTTGTAAATGGTGTGAAACAAATTTTGACGTATGTTATTAAACATTTCATATTTTTCCTGGTGTATGTGTATATGTGTAAGTGTGTGTATGAGAGCGTGTGTGTGTGTGTGTGTGTGTGTGTGTGTGTGCACTGTGTGTGTGTGCGTGCGTGCATGTGTGCGTGTGTGTTTCAACTTTTGTGTGTGTGTGCGTGTGTGTGTATGTCTCTGTGCGTGTGTGTGTGAGTGTGTGTGTGTGTTTGTTTGTGTGTGCGTGTGTGTGTGTGTCACTGTGTTTTGGTGTGTGTGTGTGTGTGTTTCAACTTTTGTGTGTGTGCGTGTGTGTGCATGGCTCTGTGCGCGCGCGCCGTGTATGTGTGTGTGTGTGTGTTGTGGCCGTGAGTCGTGTACAGGTACCTCACCTTGATTGATAAACAACCCCATGTAGGACACAAAGACGAGAAAACTAACTTTCGTTGGGAACAAATCCGCAGAGACAAACGCCATGTTTGCAGTACAGTCAGGTTCTCTTTTAAATCTGTTTTGATACAAGCCAGGCTTACATACAAATACTCGCACAAACACATCAACTACAGCTGTTGTTGACTGTTGTTACCGCGCTCGTACAAAAACATTGATCACCAAGCGAAACTGAATGAACCCGATTCGATGTCTTCTAGAGTTACGCCCCTTAGTGTTTAATCAAAACACCGAAATTCACCGGAACCAGGAAGAAACGTTGCGCTCGATTCAATGACGTTATAAATGTCTTTGGCTTGATTTCTGTTGCAGTTTCAGTTGAAGAACGTGTCACAGAGTGCACAAAGTTCATGCGACGACAAACCGGTTCAACTACTTTAGAAAGTAACTGGCGAATCCATCTCCAGAGACAGCAGCTGTGTATTTTTAAACCATTGTTCCACAGTTTCCAACTACCAAAATTACGAGTTCGAACTGAAGGCACCCATGCCTCATTTTCATTTCATTTGATTTCATTTCATTTTTGTATTATTTTATTTCATTTTATTTTATCGTTGTTTAGTTTAGCTTAGTTTAATTCAATTCATTTCATTGTATGTAGCCTAATTCTATTTTAATATACAGGACGGTTGAGGCGTTGATACTAGTGACGAGCTATCCGAGCTTACAGTGACTTTCCTAACTCTAACGAATAGGAGCAAAACGAGAACACAAAGAAAGAAACATCATTACCAAACTGTCACTTAAAAACAAGAGAGCGTTTATGATCCATAACTGTCGTACTTAATGATACAGAAATCCTTCTTTTTTTTTTTTTTTAATTTTAAAAAAGTTGATCGAATGGAACTTTCTGGAAGAAGAAAAAAGTCGCAACACTATCAGTTGATTGTTTCCGCAGAGTGACGGAGGCACTACCCTGATCGGCCAATATACCCGTCACAAGGCACTACCCTGATCGGCCAATATACCCGTCACAAGGCACTACCCTGATCGGCCATATACCGTCACAAGGCACTACCCTGATCGGCCATATACCCGTCACAAGGCACTACCCTGATCGGCCAGTATACCCGTCACAATACCCCTTTCCATCGAGTTTATGCCAGTCGTGGATTCTGCGATATACGTAGGGCCTACCGAGAACAAGTTTTAGTTTCAGTTTCAGTTTCCCAAGACGACGTCTCCGCTCTCGGAACGAATTCCATATGCACTAACGTCACAGGTGCTATGTGCCTGTACATAAACCCATGAGCTGGCCAGGTCCTGAGGCCCTACCTAGACTATGTTTTACCTAGTCTATATATCATACTGGTATTTAATCAGCCTATCACTGGAAAGCCAGAATAAGATTGAGGCAGCCGAGATGTGGTTTCTCAGAAAATGTTGAGAGTTCAATGGACAGCAAAGAAAACAAACGAGACAGTCTTGATGGAGGCAGACACAAGTAGATCACTAATAAGGAAGATTAGGAAAAGATAGGCAACATTTATAGGCCATTTTATGAGGAAGGGCGATTTGGAGCACCTGGTCACAACGGGAAAGCTGGAGGGAAAGAGAGCACCGGGTAGACCCAGGGAGAGAATGCTGGACGGACTTGCAGAGTGGCTGGGGATGAGGAGGGTGGGAGAGATGCTGGGGGCAACGAGAGATACGAGTAGAGACAGATGGAAGTTCATGATCGCCAACGCCATGTGGCAGAGCACCTGATGATGATGATCACTGGAAAAAAAATATGCACCAACATGTATTAGCCAAGTGCTTAGGATGTCAGCCTCTCTTGCTGGAATATTTGGTTCGATTCTGTGTAAAAGATGGAGAGATCTACGACCTCCCAGGTCAACATATGAGCAGACCTTCAAATGCTTGAATCCCTCTTGTATAAATACATACATACACATAACACAAAACATTCAATACACACAGGAACCAGAAGAACAAGTAAACCAAAGTGAACGCGTTCCACTGGACGAGGCGGCAGGGAAGTTTTTAGTTCTCTTCTTATTATCCGTTGTTTTGTGTTGTTTGTGGTCTGTTTGTGACCGTGCATTCGGCTTGACAAAGGCCGGTTGGCCGAAAATTTGCGCTTGTCTTGTCTTGTTGTATTGAATACGCGTTCACTTTGGTTTACTTGTTCTTCTGGTTCCTGTTTGCTTGGGCCCGGGCAGTCGCACTTGTTTTTGATTCAATACACACATCACACATATCTATGTCTGGTGGCTTATGGTAAAATCAAAACACCCAGCATGCACATGTTATTCTCCTTTCAATGGCTCCAGGCAATCTTGGATTTTGCCTTTTCCTAGGTTCTAACAATGTCATGGAAAAAGTGGGCTTGCTGCATGGGCAACAACATGTTCTCTTTAACTCTTTGCCCTTGCGTCTCATTATTCAGCAAAAAATCCCCTAGTCCTTTGAGACTGAAAAAACAATTATCATCATGTATCGACAATCTGAACTTTACGTATGGCACATTCTGTGCTCTGGTTGTGAAACTGCTTCGAATCACAGCCTTTATACATATAAACATCAATCTGATTTGCCTGTACTGCAGTGCATGCACAAATAACTCACTTATCAAGATCAAGATCAAGAGGAAACTTGATTATGTCTGTTGACATCTCGTACAAATCTAATATCCACATATTTCTTAAATCAACTGATCAATCAACCAAAGAATTATTCTGGCAACCAACCAATCAATCAATCAACCAACCAATTAATCATCCAGTCAATCAATCATCCAATCAATCAGTCAATCAATCGATCAATCAACCAATCAATAATACACCAACCATTCAATCAACCAATCCATCATCCAACCAATCAATCAGCAAATCAATCAATCAATGAGTCAGCCAATCGATCAATCAAGCATTCAATCAATCGATCAATCATTCAGCCAACCAATCAATCAGCAAATCAATCAATCAATTAGTCAGCCAATCGATCAATCAATCGATCAATCAACCAATCAATAATACACCAATCATTCAGTCAACCAATCCATCATCCAACCAATCCATCATCCAACAATCAATCAATCAATTAGTCAGCCAATCGATCGATCAATCAATCAATCGATCAATCAACCAATCAATAATACACCAATCATTCAGTCAACCAATCCATCATCCAACCAATCCATCATCCAACCAATCAATCAATCAATTAGTCAGCCAATCGATCGATCAATCAATCAATCGATCAATCAACCAATCAATAATACACCAATCATTCAGTCAACCAATCCATCATCCAACCAATCCATCATCCAACCAATCAATCAATCAATTAGTCAGCCAATCAAACAACAGAAACCACACGAGGCAGCCTCACACTGTGTACCGGTTATACATGGTAAAAAGTGTTAGACAAACAGCC
>JAPXFY010000012.1:93679056-93681556 GCA_030674185.1 Monoplex corrugatus | reverse complement strand
CTGGTTCCTGTTTGCTTGGGCGCGGGCAGTCGCACTTGTTTTGGATCTAGAACATGATATGTGCAGGCTAGTGGCAGACGCTTTAAATTAAACATGTTTCACCTGTGAATATGGACGTAGTCGTGGTTTTTAGTGATACATAAAGGACTGGACAAACAAGAATAACTTTTAAACAATGCAGTTTCTGTGACAACACAAGATCACAAATGTTGGAGGATTTCATTTGGAAACAAATCGTGACACATCAGAAATGACAGAATGCAAAACAAAACAAAAATAGGCAGAGACGGAAACCGGACAGTTTAAGAGAAACAGAACCTGCAGCAGTCTAGATATGCTTTTTGTTGGCGTGGTATATGTTCGTTCGTTATTTCTTTTAACGTCTATTCACATACGTGCTTTTAGACGTGGGGAAAAAAGTGCGTAAGGAATAAATGAATCTATGTAATCATGAAGGCATTGTATCAATTAAGGTAACAATTAAGGTAACATCAAGACAAATTAACGAACAAAAGAAAAACAATCAGAACATTATATCAGTCAGGCTTCATCGGATTTCTCGGGGCTGTGTGGGAGTTACAGGTATAAAACAATTGGGCTGAATCAAAGGAAACGACCTACAGGACTGTGCAGTAAACGCCTAGCAATGTGTAAATACAGAGTGAATATTCGTCATTCGTATGACATTCGTGGTGAGGTTCGTATGGAATCTTTTGCGCTGTGTGACCCCCTCTTCTGCAAACTGTGCTGTATAAAGAAGTGTTATACATGATTCATTTTGTGTTTGATTTTTCGTATTGACATTTACATGAATATATATATTTATATATATCTAACGCTCAGCAATTTAGAGCGAACCAATCAATGTGAAAATTGGATGCTGTTCATGTTCATGACAATTGCTGGGGAAACGCCGAGGAGTCAAGATCATTCGTAACATCAGCCTTCAGAGTCAGGGTTCTGCCTTGTCCACGTCGAAGGTTGACCGGTCGCTGAGGTTGGCAGACAATATGTCACCCAATTACCATGAATACTTTCGATCGTATGATATTCGTGGTGAGGTTTGTATGGAATGTTTTGTGCTGTGTGACCCCGTCTTCTGCAAATAATGCTGTGTAATGAAGTGTTATGTTTACTGTGATATTTCTGTTTGGTTAGGTTGAACATTACATTATTAACACATACATGTACTATACAAATGCCTATCAATTAACATCAGAAAGAGAGTCCTGAATGTTATATAGAACCAATACTGTTGTCGGATGTGAGGCGTGGACAGTCAACAAACAAAGCCAGAACAAGATCGAGGCAGCCGAGATGTGGTTTCTCAGAAGAATGTTGAGAGTTCCATGGACAGCAAATATCTTAAAATAATTTCTGTTGGCTGGCTGGATCATGTAACAGAGTCGTCAACTAAGACCTCGTGTCTTGAGTTCGATCCCAGCCCACAACAACAACAACAACAACAACAACGACAACAACAACAACAACAACAACAACAACAACAACGACAACAACACACAACAAACAACAACAACAACGACAACAACAACAACAACAACAACGAAACAACAACGACAACAACAACAACACAACAACAACAACGACAACAACAACAACAACAACAACAACAACAACACAACAACAACAACGACAACAACACACAACGACAACAACAACAAAAACACAACAACAACAACGACAACAGACAACAACAACGACAACAACAACAACAACGACAACAACAACAACGACAACAACAAACAACAACAACAACAACAACAACGACAACAACAACAACGACAACAACAAACACAACAACAACACAACAACAACAACAACAACAACAACGACAACAACAACAACAACAACAACAACAACAACAACGACACACAAACAACAACAACACACACACAACAACAACGACAACAACAACAACAACAACAACAACAACAACACAACAACAACAACACAACAACAACAACAACAACGACAACAACACACGAACAACACAACACAACAACAACAACGACGACAACACAACAACGACAACAACAACAACACGACAACACAACAACAACAACAACAACACAACAACAACAACAAAACAACAACAACAACAAAACTGTCCCAATCTTAAAGCTGCCATATTCCTGTACCGTCACCTTAACATTTCGTACGTCACTTCATTGTCCTATCCGCACCATCTCAAAATCTTGCAGGTTCAAGGGTTTTTTTGCACAGGCGTAAGGAGTGTGTTTGACAACGGATAACAGACTGAGTGGAGCTCGTATGGAAATGTTCAAACTCTATGAATCCCTCATGAATAAACTCCAAAGTGATAATATTTCAGACGTGAGTGTCCTCATAGTCACTGAATCCCATTGATATTCTTTGTTTTTCAGACATTGTTGAAATGTTGACCATATTCAGCTGGTAAAGTGTGTATGCCCAGATGTGGTTTCTCAGAAGAATGTTGAGAGTACCATGGACAGCAAAT